>JAGDQP010029124.1:0-23599 GCA_022664845.1 Lepisma saccharinum
TTGAAAGGGTGGAAGAAACTTATAATATCTCTCCAGTGGTAAGATCTATTTGTCTCAGAAAATATATTAAATAAATATTACAGCAATGACATTACGAAATTAGATAATAAGCGATGACCAATGATCGAAACTGTGAATAAAGTTTAAGCATGTAGTTACTGAAAATTATTTGTTTCCAACACAAACATTACATTCACCACTCGGCATTATATTTCCCAAACAGTCTTCATGAAACCGCATTTGATATTTCTTGTATTGAAACCGTTCATCCTCGTATGATGATTTATAATAATAAACACTACGCTTGCAACATAAATCCGTAACTCATTTAAAAATTCGCTTCAGTGCTGTGTCTCTCCAAATTCAATCTTCGATTATTATCAAATCGTTTTCGTCACTTTCCTTGCATCAATACTTTTCGCATTCTTTAATACTGAAAGCACATACATTAGATTCAATTCTCGACCATCATCATTACCCTACGAGGTTCCCTTAGTCATACAAGACGCATGACGGATTGGTTTTCAAATGAGATTATGAACAATTCTTTCCTCACATCCGTGTCCGTGAGATGCGTTCAAGCAAGAAATTTATTTTTGTTCAACATTACAAAATAACAGAGAAAGAAAATGAACAGTTAAACTCATTAAACCTTTCTGTTTTATTTATTACACACCCATTTTCGGGTTGAAATATTAATTTGGATGATGTTATTTATTTGCAGGAAGAAAGGACAACACTAATAATGAAACGTTACTACACAACGAAAGTAAGTGAATCAACATGGTTTATAATTTTCTTTAAAAAATGCATTATAATTTTAGAAATCAAGATAAGTTAGATTATTTGACTTCATATAACAACTTATTGGTTTCTCTTAGGTTTAATTCACTTTATAAATCAGTCGTCCTAACATTATTAATACACTAGTATAGAAAATAATGGGAAGACAAACGCCAAAAAGATAACATCAATCTTTTGCATGGAATCCTATACTGAGAGATAATCTTTATATTGCCAAAATTATCTCTAACATACACTATTTCATGATGCAGTCTTCGCAGACAAAATGAAAATTAAATACTTATTCGTCCAAAGGTATAAACGTATTGTAATTTAGAAATAAATATGCTCATTAACAGTCTATGGAATCCAGTTAAGTGCATTTCAGCAGACAACCAATCTAATGTTGTCTTTAATTCAGAGTAGCAGGCTACCGAAAGAAAGTTAATCGCTTGTGTTTAAACACATACAGAATAATAACGTACTCAGGATAGACAAAGCGGATTGTAACTATCAGTTTAGCGGTGAACTAAAAAACGTAATATAATTTTACATGGTCAGTGCTTAAAAAAATAAAAGTACTTTAGAGTTTGTTAATTACTTTCCATTGTTCTTCTATGAGTTTGATCTTTTTATTGCAGATCATATTCGCCTTGTATTCATATCATTGCTAGTTATAACTCAAAGTGAATGTACTCATAAGAAAATAGCACAAAGGATTACTTTCGAAAATTATTTTTCTTTACGTCTGACAACACATCCATAGCGTAGGTGGACAATCGTTCATATCATATATTCACTCATTAGTAACGGGAAAAAGTTAACGAAAAATAGTCAATGACTTTCACATACTTATTTCAATTGACAACACAAACTTCGACACTTTCTTTACGCATATAGCGAAATATCATATCAACGGGAAAGACATCCTTCCGAATATTAATTGAATAACCTAAAAATAGATAGCATGTAATAGTTTGGGAATTATAACGTTAAAAAATTCCAATCGTTCGGTGTGTGAACATATGGGCTACAATAATAAAAAAAAATTTCCACAGAGCGCACATTTGACACTCACCAAATCTTACTCGGGTGCGCAAAAATACAAGATTAGAATACATTAATAAACAGAATATTTGTAGATTCCCAAGGCTAAGAAATAGATTTAAATATCAACATTGTTTCACAATTATATATATATTTATCTGTTCATATCTACTCTAATTTTATCCTTAATACTAACAACGTTATTAAGCTTCTCTAATCCTAAAAAACGAATTTCATTTTTGGACACTGACAAGACCAAAACATTTAAGGGAACATCTTAACTGATGTAGGCATTTGCTCTAAGATTAGGAATTTCTGAAAATGACAACATAAGTAACATAAGTACTGTTTATTACGTTTGTACCGTACATTCACAACATTATAGTAACATTTTAGCTATAACGTCTATTAACTATATAATGAAACAAATTATGATATGTACGAAACAAGCTGGTTTTAATTAGTTATATGCAAGTGTGACCCTTGTCAAACAAAATAATGATCAAAATAGACCTCATAGGGAACTTTCTTATTAACAAAGAATTTTATTAACTAGTCTATGATGAAGAAAAAATATGTTGATACCACTTAGATATAATTGAGTTTGAAAGGGTGGAATCAACTAAAGTTGTAAGATCTATTTGTCTCAGAAAATGTCTTTAATAAATATTACGGGAATGACATGAGATAACAAGCAACGACCAATGTTCGAAACTGCAAATAAATTTTAAAGTGTGTAGTTAGTGAAACTTATTGGTTTGCAACACAAACTTTACATTCACTACTTGGCAATATATTTCCAAACAGTATTCATGTAACAACTTTTAAAATTTCGTGCATTGAAACTATTTTCCTCGTCTGATAATTTATAATAATATCAATCACATAAATCTGTAACTCTTTTAAGAATATTTTCAGTGCTGTGTCTTACAAATTTAATCTTCGATTGTTATCTCATCATTATCGTCACTTTCCTCTGCATCACTACCTTTCGCGTTCTTTAATACTGAAAGCACATACATTACATTCAATTCTCGTCCGTCATCATTTTCCTGCGGTTTCCCTTAGTCATACAAGGCACATATCGGATTGTTCTGCAAATGAGATTATGAACAATTCTTACCTCATATCCATGTCCATGAGATGCTTTAAAGCGACAACATTGTTTTTGTTCAACATTACAAAATAACGGACATTGCAAATGAACAGTTAAACTCATTAAACCTATTTATATTATTTGTTACACACATTTTCGTGGTGAAATATTAATTTTGATGATGTTATTTATTGGCAGGAAGAAAGGACAAAGTTAATTTTGAAACGTTACTACACAATGAAAGTAAGTGAATCAATATAATTTATGAATATTAAACAAATATATTATAATTTTAGAAATCAAGATTATTTAGATAATTTTACTTCATATAACAACATATTGGTTTGTGGTAGGTTCAATACACTTTATAAATCATATGTCCTAAAATGATGACAAAACTGGTACAGAAAATAATAGCAAAACCAACAACTAATAAATAAATTCAATCTTTGGCATGGAATACTATAATGACTGATAAACTTAATGTTCTCAAAATATTATCTTTAACTTACACTATTATTATGATGTAGTCTTTCCAGACGAAGACAAATTAAATACATATACGTCCACCCGCATAAAAGTATTACATTTTCTAAATAATTATGGTCATTAACAGTCTATGGAATAAAGTTAGGTGCATTACAACAAAGTGCAAATCAAATGTTATCTTTAATTTGGAGGAGCACTCTGCCGCAAGAAAGTTAATCTCTTCTGTTAAAACAAATACAGAATATACATACCCACGATAGACAGAGAGGATTTTAACTATCAGTTTAGAGGTTAACTACAAAACATGAACTAATGTCATGGCCTGTGTTTAGAAAAAAATAAAAGAATTTAGAGCTTCCTAATTACTTACTCTTCTTCTTCTATGTGTTCGATATTTTGAATTTCAGATCATATTTGCCTTGTACTTATATCATTGCTAGTTATAACACAATGTACAAATGTTCATAATAAAATAACACATAGAAATTACTTTTGAAAAATGAATTTTTTTGTTCGGAAATTAAAACTGTATAACGTTTGCATTGCCTCGAAGTTGGAGAGAAATAAGCAATCATCTTAATAACTGTTACTTCTGTTTAAATGGCATTATACGCAACAAGAGCATACCGAACAGAAAAAGTTAGAATACCACCGTTTATCGTGATCTATTGCAATGCTACACACAATGATAGTAATCTCTGTTTGGAACAACACTTTGTTCCGAAAGCTGAAGAGTTTTATCATCGGAACGAGAACTGCAGAGAACATCTCATGTCGTTATTTTAATGATGAAACTACATTTACTTAGCAGGCGAGCATTGAGTGACTTGATCGAAAACCTTGATGCTCCTAAACCAAAAGCAGAGCTTTTTAATAAGATATAAAATAAATTCGTACGGAAGCAGACATGGCATTTTGGCAAGTTTCTTCAGAGTTGAGATAAATATGAGGTATGTTTCTCAATATATGTGGTCTTTTCAAGATTTAAGCTCCTTACATCTTTCAAAAGAGAAGGGTATATTATACAGGTATGCGGAAAGCATGAAGGGCGTTCTGCTGCAGAAGGGAAATGTGCAGCTTTCCAGTTGACTTTTCAACTCACATGAATTTTAATTTTATTTATTACTTATAGGCATGTTAGACTGAAGCCGATTCAGAACACATATAACGAAGTGTGGAAATATCGAGGTGCTTTTGGAAAACATAATGAAACTATGAGTGGAGTATTTGCAGGTATTCTAAGACGATAGAATGATGCAGGTATTCTAAGATTCTCTTTCAGGTATACAAGGTGCCCGATTAGACAATTTTACCTTTCGGTTTACAAAAGACGCTTTCGGGTACACGATTTTAGAATATTCGTGCCTTCTTTGTCGTTGTGATAACAAAGCTACAGTCCAACAATATAGAAGAGACGTCTTTCCACACAGGAAAGAGATGTTTCCTGGAAGACAAGAAGACACATGCGGAAAATTTAACTGTATCACTCCATATTAAATTGGGAATATTTCAACAGCTTGTGACTTTCTGCTGGCCTTAACAACTCTAGATATATGCTCCCTCACTTGTCTGATATAAAAGCAAAGTTTATAGTTTTACTGAGCCACAGTACTGTGTGACGCCTCAGACTAAAAAACTTGAAACAGTTGTCCTTCTTGAGAACAATGCTTGGGAGATTTTTAGGGTGGTGACGAAAGAGTTTCTGGGTAAAAATATAAGTAAACATTATAAGGAATTTGTGGGTTCTTAGATTCAAAAGTATAAAATTTGTAGTTGTAAAATGTCTTTGAATTTGAATTTCTTTTGCATCTATACATTTCCTCTCAAATTTATCAGTTGTGAGTGAGAAAATCGATGAGCTCTACCAGCAAGTTATCCATATAATGTAGAGATACTATTGCCGCTGGGGCAGCACATCGATGGGATATTACATTTGAATATGTTATTGTAAACAGAGACCCGAGTCACATTTATGATGTTTCGAGGAAAAAGGAAATCTTATCTTCTAGAATATAGCTTTTTGGCTATCATGCTACTGTCAGTTTAAGATAGTTTAAGCACTTTATCATATCTGGATGTTTCCTGATGTCAAAGGGATGAAGCATGGAAGGTTCATGACTTGGGCCCCTTTTACAATACACTGTTGTTAGGTTTGTGGACTCTTGTACTTAGTAACATGAGGGTTATTGTGTTGTCAGGAATATTTTATTTAACAAAAGAACTTAACAAATGATTATGGGGTAACATAGCAAAGTGCTTAAACGATGTTGCACTTTGGATTATTCACAGGTAGTTATGTTACGTAGCAGTTTTAAATACATGTACGGGAATTAATGGTCAACATATTTTAATGCAACGAGTATAAGTGTTAGGCAACTTTTGTCAGGTGTTGCAAATAATTTCGCATAATTCCTTAAGGGTTTAGAATCGAACGTGCGTTCTGATGGCGAGTTTTATTATGCAAACTTGCTGTAAAAATGGCTTATAAGAATGTCCACGATGTGGAAAGAACTGAAGAACTACCAGCTAGAACTTTGTATAATCTGTAAGTCCGTGAGAGAACCTGGGAATTGTGAGATGAAATTAGATTCTAATCGCTCTTAGTGTTATACTTCCACTTTATCATGTGGTAACGCATTCGCAAACAATGCAATTGCACATTGAATCTTGCCACTAATGAAACACAAAGGCTTGCTACCAACTTTTAGCAATCATAAATAAATAAATGGCCTACACATTATTACAATGTAAGGATTTCATAATTTGGCATTGTTCTCAAACTGTACCCCAGTCAGGGGCTGAGGTAGGTTTTTACAATACAATAAGATAGCACGTTCTACTTTTGTTCTGTTCTGGCAGTTGAATTATTACCATTTGTGATGCAAAATATGCGTCTACCTGCAAAGAGCCTGAAACAAGCAATAAACCAAAAGGAGCAAAATAGTGACTCAGGTCCCTTTTCACAATAACAAATCCATTTGTGAAACAGAGATAAGACATTAACCCCTGATAAGGCAAAATAGCACCCATTGCTCATTTTTATGTCAATTAAATGTAAAAGAAAAGAAATTAATATCCTTCATAGCTAGGTAAATGCACATATTTAAATACTTTCATATATTATATAGAAATTTAATCTTCTTATCTCTCTTCAAATGCTGAAAATACTTGCTTTATGAACATTCCCGAAATACATTATTTGTATTATCCTAAGAGGTTTAAAGCATAAAATTGAATGTATTACACTTGTGAATTTTTGGTGTTTAGAGCTGATGTAAAACTTATTACTTGAGTGAGAATTTTCAAGACCTTTAGATAACTTCCGCTTAGGTTGAATGGGATATTGAGATAACTTGGTAGAATGAAGAAAGAGAAAGCCAAAGGGGAACTCCGCAAAATCCAACGCACAGGATGTTTCTTTACTACAAATCCTACATAGCATGAGAAGTGGTCGAAAGAACATCGCCTAGCACCAGAGATGAGCGCTTTACCATTGAGCCACCGCGCCCTTCTTGAGTAACAAAATCTGATTATATATATTTCTTGCGTTATTCTGTTTGTGACCAATTTTAATATTATTTGACGAAAAATATATTTCCTATGATTCTGTCTTTATCCAAATACCATTTGAAATACTATTTGGCTATATGACGCTAAAATGTTTATACTGTGTATATTTTAACTGTACTTAATTTCCGGGAAAATCCACTTACAGGAGAATTTTCTATATTACTGGAAAACCAATGCCGTAATCATAATTAGTGTCATCAAATGATATAAGAAACAAACAAAATCAGATAAATTTTGTAAATCTGTCAAAAGCTGTAGCCTAATGAAATTAACAACATTGATATCTAATCGTTTTAACCAAAATTTCAGAATCTCTACTAACCGAGTCCTTGCATAATAGAACAGAAAATATTGATCCAATCAAAATCCACAGAATAAAAATTTTTAAGTAGTAACAGCTAGTATACCACAAAGTTAGCTCGTGTGTAACAAGCCTATCTTTTTTGTTGTCACGCAACAATACGACACAAACAATGCGCTCTTCTCTGCTTCCCGATTAACGGAAATGTGTCCCTTACCTCCATATGTTGCGGATCACCGGACATAGGATAACACCGAGAGGGTGGATGCAATAATACGGATACATATATTTCTGGTTATCGCTGCGGAGAAAGTTACTTTGAGTCGGAACCTCTTCAAGAAAAGTTCAAATGGTTTCAACTTAAGGGCAGTATGCCGGGCTCATAATTCTTAATCTATATCATCTTCATTTGTACGTGGAAGGTACATAAAAGTATAAATGTATTCTTAAGGTGAGTACAAATGTACTTAAACAAATCTTTGTATATGTTTCCATATATTATCAAGATATCGAGTATTCATTGACTTAATAATTACAGAATTGAACTTGCTGATAATATGAAATAGTTTTACAGCCCTCACGTCACTTATGTTCCGGTTTCTCAGTCTCGGTTTCTCTTGAAATTTCTCTTTACAAACTTCCTGAAACTTACATATTGTTTCAGTTTTTGCCTTAAAAACAAAACACAAACACTTATCACACTTCTTTCTGGACGATGTTTGTTAAACATAGTTTGCATCGTCCAACATTAGAAGAAGTTTGTACTGTTCTTTGCACCGTTTCCATGACTTTCTACACATTTGTAGTTCCCAGATGTTCCTCATTGAAGTCATAAATTGTGAAGGTACGCCATTCGCGTTCTTTAGTTTGTCTTTCACTTAAGTTTTATGATTTCTTTACCTAAATGTAGAAGAAATTATCTGCGTCTTTCTTCTGACCTAGCATTCCAACGAGACTTTTTAGTTGTCTCCATTAACACCAGCATTGTGTAATCATGTTCATGATTAACACGAAAGGCCACGTGTTGGTTTTCCTGTTGCAGGAATATTCGGCTACATTTGGTCCAATGTGTCCACTGCTTCTTTAGCCAGATTGTAGAGCAGTATAATATCAGGCTTGCATCCGTTTTCTTCATCAATAGAGCTATCATCATGATGTTCTCTACACATGAGACTAAAGTAAGATCCGAATTGAAAGCAAGCATTGATGACATTACTTTGATGCTGACATAAGCTAAAATTCAGTTGGAATATCCGGTTTATTTTTTCGAGTGTTCCTGTTAGAGTCAGTCCATGTTTCGATAACACCTGAGCCAAAAAAACTCGTGAAACAAAATGGATGTTGTTATTCCATGGGCTGATTTCAATGAGTCTATAAAGTCTAACACAACTCCACTACCTTGAAAACTGCAGATTCACAGCATATGATGTTTCAACGTCCCACAGAATCCAAATTTATTTCCGTTCTTTACCGGTTTCGATTACAGGTAAACGCAGAATTGACATCTCCCGCGGAATCCAACAAATTGTTCATTTATTGTTACATGCGAACCTGTATAGCAATGCCTTTGACATTGTGATTAAAATACTGTAAATACTTATCTCAAACCACACATTTTTCATCCTTTGTCATTCATCACAAGGGTCTAAATCATCAAATATGACGAACTTGAGTAGCTCAGGAATACAATTTCTTTAAAAAAAAATATGCTGGAGTTTTTCCTTTCAAACATTGAAACTATACTCCATAACATGTCCACATCACAGAAATTCTCGTTTCGCATTTAGTGAACTCACGACCAGAAGTACACATACACACGTTTACATTTCTGTGAGAATATATATATAAATGTTACCACTGTCAGATGAATTTAGAGCATTGCAGTATTTCCCAGCTTTTTGATTAATATACAATACTTTTACAATACTTTGCATTGTATCTGTGTCAAAGAATAGTATTAATGCCCCAGGAATCGAAAACACATTTCGGGATAATTGTCAGGTCACTTTTGCTTCCCAATATATCCTGCTTTTGTCGTCTACTGTTTCTCTTTACTTACCATTTCAAGTCACTTTCCAGATCATCCCACTCTTAGAAGTATAGATAGCTTAACCAAAATCGTATTGTGGCGGCACATTTACGTTTATATGGGTTTCATCACAATCATATGTCAATTCAGCATTACCTTCTTCAGTATTTACAACAGAGTCTTTGGTTTCACATGCTCCAGAAACAGCATCATCATTGTCATTCACATTATCACCATTATGATTGCCATCGTACAACATACTAATTACTGTCTCAAATTCCTCTGGATTATTAGTATTATATTTTCTTTTCGACATCTTGAGCCCGCAAGAAATACATCACTAATACGTCTTCCGTCGGCTGCATTTCATTCCTTTGCTTTTCAAGTTAATTAAGCACCAATTTCAATCATATGCGGTTGAGGAATGTACTGTTGTTAAATCATAAACATTTGTTTCATTGTTGATACAGTAACGAAATATTTAAAAGGTGGTGAGGGAAAAAGAGAGATAAATAGGAAAGTGTACATACTTTACAAAGTACTCACCATCATTATCAGCGGCATAATTAATAAATACCACTATGATTTTGGATTCTCCTGTTGTAAAATATTTCGAAGGTAAACTAGTCCCTCATTCGGATCTCCGGGCTGGGACTGCTTCATGGGGCTCCAAGAACAGGATTAAGAAAGACCTTAGAATAGGAACGTGGAACATGGGCAAAGCAACTTAAGTTCGAAGTGAAACGAATTAATAATCCGAGCATAAAAACAGATTACCAACTCGAACCCTCAAATAGGTTCAAAATCCTAGCCGACTCGAATAATAATAATAATAATACTAATAATGAAATTGATGTAAGATGTGCGAGGCAATTCGTGAAACGATTAAGAGCGGAGCGAAGGAACGTGTAGGAAACAACAGAAAAACAAACTTTGTTTGATGAAGAATGGCTTAAGTTTCATGAGGAGCGAAAACAAGCAAGGCAACGATGGCTAAGTAATAAGTTTACCTCGTAACTATTCAGTTATTTACATTTCTTATTTCTCCAGATTCTTTCAAGATATAAATCTTTCCACATTTTGTTACAGATAAATAGCATACAAAAAAACTTTAGTTTACCAGATTCGCAGATTAAAAACTAAGATGCTACCGGTACACTAGATCTTACTTATAAAATTACTGTTAAACTTTCTTTATGTTGTACTAGCAAAAGTACCCGCTCGTTGGTGTGGGGTGAAGGAAATATGTTGCCAACACTCATTGGTCCATTCACCACTATGCTCATCTACCTGGCGGGCTACGCCCTTAACTTCGTAAGTTTAAAGGGGATGCGTCCCCTTTATTGTAACAAGATTCTCAGGGTTTGCGACCCCATGATTCAGACATGCTGTACGTATTACTACCATTACCACCACAACAACAACAACTACTACTACTACTTATACTACTAATGCAAGTACAATTCCGACTACTACTACATCTGCTACCTACTACTAATACTAATACTCCTGCAGATACTACTACAATTCTTTAAAACCTTAAATATAAATATCTTCATTTCATTTTAAATCCCCATTTAAATTTAAAATTCAAATTCATTTAATTATTTCTAACAATCCAAATTGAAATTTACAAATATATATTTAAAAATTTATAAACATTCCAAATGTAAATCAACAATATATTTAGAAAATAATATAATATGATTTTCTATGTTAAAAATTAAGAAAAAATCGCATCTAATTCTTTCCCAAGAGCCAGCAAACGAAGGATAGATGTACATGTAAATAGATGATACCTTCTCTCTCTGAACTCCAATGTTGATAAGTTGTGTTAGAAATGTGGTCCCGCCGCCAACAATCTGTATTCGCCAACGAACATCTTTAATAAAATTAAGACTCACCGTACCACAAGTACCAGTTGCCTTGATTGCGATTGCAACAAAAATTGAACCTATAATATACATTATTATATTTCATGTTTTTACCTACCTCTCTACGTGTTGGTTAGCCACCCCCTTTTAAAGAAGAATGGTAAGATTTGAAAGGGCGAATGTATCAGTTCAAGTGAACTCCCATAACACAGGCCTTTCACATGCGACTAGTGTCATACCAACATGTTTTTTTTTTACCATCAGAACGGTTTCAATGCGAACTTTTTTTATTTCTGATGCTTGTTTTAAATTGAAAAAAGAAACAATGTACTTATTTCAATTACAACGTAATTACTGTTTTCATTAATTAGTTCTTGACCAATCACTTCCGATTAATAAAAATTATTCCCAATATTCAAGTCGGATCATGTGAGACAACTCATCAGTCTGTTAAGACGTTTTGGCGTGATGCCCACGGAAACGTCATTATTTCATTGTTATATCCAGTTGTTTCTGACACGCAGAGAAAAAGAAATGGCAATCTCAGTATGACGTATATTTCAGCACCATGTTACTGTTCTACTTTCGCATTAGTTCTAGCAAGGTCAACACTTCTGCGTCATATGTTGACGGCTGTTGCCTAATTTTCGATCACCAATTCTAAGCCTATGAACAGTAAATGACTCAAATTAATTCATTTGGTTTTCACAAGGTAAGCCCTTTACCATTTAGTCACGTTTACTTTGTTTATTAGACGCAATAATATGTCTTCATATACCAAACCATGCAAGCCAGTAAACGTTCGCAAAATAGGCCATACCCTGGATCTAATTGCAACATAAATTATTTTCTTCAGCGTTGTGATCCTCCATACGCGAGAAATAACATAACAAAATATAGAAGAATCTAGGTAGGGGAGGGAACATTTTCGAAATTTTATGGATGCAATATGGCGATTAAAACTATGTACGCAATAATGCATTTTGAATAATAAGCTTATACTGACTATTCCGATCAAAGAAATTATGGAAATCTAATTTATCAGTATTGGAATAAGCTTTCAAGTTAAATCAATGCCAAGATACATATACATTTTTTTTTTCGAAAAAATAAACGTTTGAAAAATATTGAAAGTTCCTAACGTTATTTATATAATTCCATGTTTTGTTTTCTTAATTTTTGATTTAAATACAATTTAAAATTCTACCAGATGGAATAGAAGTTTCATTAGATTGATTGCTGTTTGCCTATGGTTAAGTTTAAGTGACTTTTCTTTGTCGGAAGCCCGCAAAAGTGTTGTATTTTAGGAAGGTTTACATATGAATGATGCCGATCTGCCTAGGAACCTAAATGTAAATAGTTTTCGTATTTGACGATATAGTCAGCTTGAATTCTATACGTTTTAAGGAAATATGGAATCAGTGAGTAGTAGGTACATGTTGATCTATGTGTACATGCATATATAGTAATTTATTTACGTATGCATTCAGCATTAGTAACAATGTCGAAAACTTTAGCACACTTGTATATTGGTTGTCTGGTGGTGTTTTAAAGTCTTATTGAAAGTTGTGAACAATACTCTAGAGTGTTACCCTCACTTTATCAGGAACGTCTGTGTCTAGAGCAGTCAGCAGAGAGTTTGAGTTTAGGGCATTCAATGTTGGTCTTGTCAACTCTATGTTTCAGCTGCCAACATTTAGTAGTGGAGATTTCTTTCCGGCATCAGAAGATTCTGAGAACATGTAGAGATATATAAAACTTTAACAAATCAAATAAATTAATAACACGAGCTCAGAGAGATCCAAACATTTCACTACCCATAAATCTATACCATACCTCAATTATATCATCCATAATATCCTATAGCGCAAACGCCTGGTTTCATATAATGACGTACTTGAAACAGGACTAGGAAGCAAACAGCGCCCAACAACGGACTCTCTTCGACCCACGGGCACCTTCCGAGTTACTTCAACTAAAGTCTTCCAGATTAATACATGACCCCACCGATGCACCTTTCATTTAAAATAACAGACAGTGAAATGCGGGAAGAGCACTTCACATCGCAGACACAAATATAACGGGGAAACTATAACCGACCAGGGTATAATCCACATCTGATACATGTTATTTTAGGACACGGCTCTTACATAGACAAATTAAAACTCGTAAAACTCGAGGAATCAAACTTGTGCTTGAGGTTCCACGTCGTAGCTACACCAGATAATTTCGTTTTTTGCTGTCAGGATACCTAGGACATCGGGATAATAGATATGAGTTAAATACAAATATAAATTAAATTTTAAGTAATCCTGACCAAATAATTGTTTTAATACGACTAACTAAACAAATTTCCAATTGCCACTGGGAAAAATATGCGGATCGTTTAGACACCCTACCCCACAAATTCATATAGTACATCATACCAAATTCCAAACAATGAAATATTAAGAAATAGTGTGAATGATCTAAAAGAGTTAGTGTGAATCAACGAAGAGGATAGTCTAAAATACCGGGATATTAATGCGGCCCATTAATTTATGTGAGCGAACTTAAAGTTAAATCGCGGTAATTGGATCCGTTTTACATGTGGTTTTATGTTAATCATGTTGTATTTCGTGTAATCGTGAGTGCGTCGTGGTTCGTTCATGTTTGAATGTTCTTTATATCAAGTAGACGATAAAAATTCTTACTGAGTGTCATCCTGTAACGAAACGTAAAAAAAACACTAAACGAAATATGAAAGTATAGTATTACTGTCGGCAAATAATAATAGTAAAACGTCAAACACATCGTTCATTTCAATGATGCTATACAAAAATAACGATACAAGCTAAGGCTCAAATAAGTTTTCTGCAGTGGTGGACCTCAGTGTCAATCTGGTTATAGACATGTACATGAACAATATTATTTTGCACAGTATCATATGCCTATAGCTCATCAAAATTTCAAAACGTGTTTATTTTAATGGTGTTGTTTAACGCAAATTTAATCAGGATCAGCGATGATTCAGAAACAAACCGTAGCTCCAAGATTGTGTACGAGGCTTAGCATTGCAAGTTTGCACAACGTTTGACATTCTAAGGCTGTAAACTCGCTACCATCTTGCAGTAAACTTGCTAGCTTACCGGCACCAAACTTCTTATAAATTTTGCACAACTTACCTACAAATTTGTATTTTCAATCAAGCCTGCGGCGGAAAAAAGACTTATAATGTATGGACTGGGTCTCGAACCTACATTTCTTCAGTTTTGTGGGTTATCAGTCTATAGATGTTCCTTTTATGTTACGAAGACACTTTCGAAAGTAAATTCACAAAAGTACATGCTGAAATTCTTAAGTATATAAGTTCATTGATCTATGAAGTCTGCTTCGTAGATTTTTCACAAGCGAAAATCTTCAGGAAAATCATAATGATGTGTATATTTTACTGCTCGGGGCGATGACATGTTGCGCTTGTGGTCTCTGTATAGTGTATGATGAAAAGAAAAAATAATAATTTACTTGAATTGATTAACTTATTGTAGGGAAATGCGTAAACTTATGAAAATTGTAAAAAAAATAAAAATAAAAAAGAAGCAAAAGATATTATATGTTTACAAGTTTGAGCAAAACGAAGTTTTTTTAAACCCAACGTTCCAGCAATGCAACAGAAAATATCACTGGTAGTTTATCACTGTAAAAAAATCAATGCTAGTCCAAAACCCAACATCCTTTCTATGAAATTGGCAACCAGTTTGTTTGAGAAATATCATCGACCTGGACAGTAAAATACACATCATTGTGTTACTCTTGAACTGAGTCACGTGTGAAAAATCACAAATCAGCCTTGTTCCTAGCTCTACAATAATACAAGATCAATACAATATTTTCCAATTTCGAATTAAAGTCTTCATAAATACCTTTATTCCAGGTACTGTTTTCTTAACACAAAAGGACTAGTAAATTGTACTTCATTCAGCAAAGAGGTCGTTGAAGAAGTAGTAGAGTGGATGAAAACACAAAATCTGAATGTCGAGAATTGGAATTACACTACAGACTGATTTTTTTCACGATGTTAGTCTATCAACGGTTTTAAGAACATGGTCTGTATCTAATTTGGATTTTTTAAAGTGTGTAACAACTTTACCGTGCTAAATCTGTAGCAAGTTTAGCATCAGTCACCTAGCAAGGTTACTAGCCTACATTACAATGTAAGACAAAAAAGCTACTTTACAATGTAAGAGAAAAGAAACCATATTATAAAATATACTCTTTTGTGAGATACATCTGACTAGTTAAAACTTAAGGAAGCACATAGGAGGAGACATCAAGGAGAAGACCACCACTCCTTTCCATCGCTGGGGATCATACTGTTTCAAATATTCACAGGGAGAGCCAACAAAACCACAAAATAACTAACCTGCAAGGTTAATGAAAATAATAGTTAAGTGTCCTAAATATAAATATATATTATAGCAAATAAAATAAATGTAAAATAATAATAACACGTTTGCTTTATATTACAGTATACTACAAGAACAAGTGGAAAAAAGAAAAAGACGGTGAAATTGCACGTATGTTTCTGTGTCGTCCTCTGCCATGTTTGTATTGTCTTAAGAATGTTTTGTTCTTTATTGTAAACAGAAGGAATAAACAAACGTAACAAACAACCTCCCAAAAACGAGAAAAAATTGTGTGAATTGAATCGGCAGGTTGAAGAAAGAAACAAATTAAAAAGTCTGTTTCGTGGGGAATTAAAGAAACATGGTATAATATTTTTATTATTTATTGAAAGAAAACAATATTATTTACTGAATATTCAGAACGGTCTTCTCATCCTTCCATACTGCTCATACAGTTAACAGGTATTGCATTCCGGTACTGCTGTAGCGGAAACAGCACATCAATACACAATTAAATCAGGAAAGTATAAAGCGATGTGTATGGAGGAAGGGGAAGCGTAATTCAGTCACACTGAATTACTATAATATTTTACGCGTGATTATATATAGGGTGTTTATGAACTACACCATCGAACATCTAGAGGTGATTCCTCACATCGAAACAAGAAGAGATTCCTCTGATAATTTTTGGAAATGTGCATAGTTTCGAAACCACAGGCTGCCGAAAACGTGGGAAAGTGATATTTACAGCTTTATATTTCTATTACATGAACAGTAGAGCTGAGGCGGCATGGCACCCTTAAAGATTTTAAATCTACATTATCCAATATGCATATTTCAAACTTCCGCAAGAGATTCCCCAAAAGGAATTAGGAGGTTCCCAGAAAATTTCCTGAAATAAAGGCGGGTAGAAATGAGCACGAATGGGATGTTTTTTCGCCAGGAAATAATCACTCGTTTGCGCCAAGTCGATAGCTCAAGTAGATTCCATATACCGAAGGATTTTTGTTTTAAAAAATGTAGTAGTTCCATAACGAGTCGGAGTAAGATTTCTATAATTTTATCAAACGGTTTATTTATTTGTTATCAAAAAGATTGGATATCATTGTCCAATTATATGTTATGAATGACTACGTTATCTTTACTCACACGAGAAGTCGTTTAATTTATGCTCATTTTTACATGCCTCATCTTTAGAAAAATTCCGAAATCTCTTGCTTCTTTTGGGGAATCCTTTGCGTGTCTATTTCGAAATTTTGAAATATGCAGTTCCAAATGGATTAAGTTTAGCGTTTTTGACAATACTACGCGGCATCAGCTTGTTGTTTGTGGTGATAAAAATATAAAACTCTCAAGTTAATTTTCTCACACTTTCGGTCACCTGTTGCTCTAAAACTATGCATATTTCTCAAAATTAACAGAGGAACTTCCGTCTTGTTTTGATGTACGGAATAACCTCTAGAGGTTTGTTAAAGTAGTTCATAAACGCTCTGTATATTCCCCGTGCCCCAGAAACACAGCTTATCCCCATCAAAAACATGTGGTCCTATTCCAAAACGATCTTGTGAGAAAAATCATTGCAATCTGTTGACGTTTTGCCGTGATTCCTACGCAAACGTCATTATTTTATTGTTACGTACAGTTGTTTCTGACACGCAGAAGAAACGATATGGCATTTTCAGTATGACGTCTATTTCAGCAATATATTACTGTTTTTCTACTTTGCTTCAAGGTCAAAACATATGCGTAGCAGGTTGACGGCTGTTGCCTACTTCTCGCTCACCAATTCTATTCAAACTCTTATTTTGTTAGAAGTTACTACTCTTTTATTAAAGTTAGCTTATATCATAAAAGCCTATGAACAATACAGGATTCAAAGCCACCTTAATTCGTTTGGTTTTCACAAGGTAAGCAAACCAAGTTTCACTTTGTTTATTAGACGCAATAATATTTCTTCATATAACAAACCATACGGGCCAGTAAACCTACGCAAAAGTAGCTCCAATCTGGAACTAATTGCAACAGAAATTATTTTCTTCAGCGTTGTGTTCCTCCAAACGCCAGAAACAACATACCAAAATCTAGAAGAATCTAGGTAGGGGGAACACCTTCGAAATAACGGATCCAATATGGCGGTTGACGCTATGTACGCAATAACTTTATACTAACTTACTTTATAAAATAACTTTATACTAACTATTCTGATCAAACAGAGTATGGAAATCAAATGTATTAGTAGAGTGTATTATAATAAACTTTCAAACAATGAGATCAGTTAAATCAATGGAAAGATTAATATATTTTTTCTCGAAAATATTAAACATGGAAAGTTCCTAACTTTAATTTTTTAAATTCCATGTACTGTTTTCTTAATTTTAGTTTTAAATAAAAAGTAAATTCTACCACATGGAATACCAGTTTCATTAGATTTATTACTGCTTGCCGACGTTTATGTTTAAGTGATATTTAATTGTCGGAAACCCGCAATACTGTTGTGATTTAGGAAGGTTTACATATGAAAGATGCCGATCAGCCTAGGAACATAAATGTAAATAATTTTCCTATTTGATGATATAGTCAGCTGAGTAGTAGGTACATGTTGATCTATGTGTATATGCATATATAGTACTTTGTTATTAGATAAATTTACGTATGCGTTCAGCATTAATAATGAAGTCGAAAAATTTAGCACACTTGTGTATTGGTTGTCTGATGGTCTTTTAAAGTTTTTGTGAAACTTGTGAACACCACCATATAATATCAACTTCATTTTATCAGGAAAGTCTTTGTCTAGAGCAGTCAGCACAGAGATTGACTTTACTTTAGTGCATTGAATGTTGATCTTGTCAACCCTACGTTTCAGTTGTCAATATTTAGTAGTGGAGATGTTTTTCCGGCATCTGAAGATTCTGAGAGCATGTAGAGATATACAAACAAGAGAAGTCTGTCTCGAAATCAGTTTGTATGAAAACTACTATCAAAAATATTTTTCACAAGATCTTCTAACTTCGTTAAAAGACTAGCACATCTAAACTTTTGATTCAATATATGGACATGATTGACATTTTAAAAGTGTTCATAAAAGTAGAACAACCCTACAATTGACAAATTGTTTCTGTATTTCGCTGTTAAGTAGGCAAATTGTCACGTGAAAGCAGATTATAAGAGGATAGGGAATTAAATTAATGCATGTAAAATATATTTGAGGTATATTTTTCGATATTTCGGACCCATTCGATAACCTATAGTGGTCAGGCCTGTTGGAGAAATAAAATACTAAATTTTAAACCAAATTTATGGCTCCTAGTAAAAATTATTTCTATTATCGAAAAATAATAATGGCTTCCACAGATAAAAAGGCCAACTAATGTATGTCCCCAGGGTTCTGTCTTCGGCCTGCTCTTCTGGGAAAAAGCTTTCCAGCCATGCCTTGAAGTGCTGAATTTATCAGCTGATAAGGATACACTGGTGGAATACTAAGATAATTTCGTGGTTCTCGGGTCCGGTAGTAGCAGAAATGGAATTGAAAACAAGGCAAACAACATTACGTAGTCTTTGGAGCTGGAGTGTCTAAACGACAAATTTCTTTCTCGGCCAATAAAGAAAGCTTATGTTCTTTAAAGGAAAATTCGATCGCGGAAAGGAACAATAATAAAAATAAATCCACAGAACACAAATATTTAAATACCTTGGCGTTACACTCGATTAGAAACTTACTTTTAGGAAACATACTAACTGAGCTACGAGTAAAACTTTAACGATATCAAATAAATTAATAGTCCTAGATCAGAGAGATCCAAACATTCCACTACACATAAGACTTTACCAAAACTCAAGTATATGATCCATAATAACCTATAGCGCAAACACCTGGGGTCATATAATGACGTATGTGAGACAGGACTAGGAAGCAAACATCACCCAAAAACGAATTCTCTTTGACTCACTGGCGCCTTCCGAGTTACTTCAACTAAAGTCTTCCAGGTTAATGCATGACCCCACCGACGCACCTTTCATTTAAAATAACAGATAGTGAAATACTGTCTCAAAAAGAACAGTGAATTAAACATGTGCTGAAGATTCCACGTCGTAGCTACACCAGAGAATTTGGTATTTCGCTGTCACGATACCCAGAACATCGGGATCGCGGAAACAAAGAGCTAAACGACACAAATATAAATGAAATTTTAAGTAATCCTGAACAATTAACCATAATAAAATGACTACTAACCAAATTTTCAATTACCACTGGGAAAGATATGTTCATAGCTTAGACACCCTAACCCCACAAAGTCATATAATACAGCATATCAAATTCCAAACAATAAAATATTAAGGAATAGTGTGAATGACTGAAAAAAGTGAGTGTGAATGAATTATGAGGATGTGTATATCCTCAAAATACCGGCATAGTAATTCGCCCATTTAACTGCAGAGAGTGGACTTAAAGCCAAATCACGGTGATTGGAAAGGTATTACATGCTTTTTTATATTAATCATGTTGTATTTCGTGTAATCATGACCGCGTCGTGGTTCGTTCATGTTTGAATGTTCTTTTTATCAAGTCGATAATATTTTTTTTACTGAGTGTCATGTAACAAAACGTAAAATAACACTAAACGAAAATGAAAGTACAGTATTTCTGTCGGCAAGTAATAATAGTAAAACGTCAAACACATCGTTATAGTCAATAATGCAATTCAAAAATAACGATACAACGTAAAGCTATAATAAGTTTTCTGCGGTGGTGGACCTGAGTGTCAATCTGGTTCTAGACATGTACATGAACAATATTATTTTGCACAGTATCATATGCCTATAGCTCATCAAAATTTCTAAACGTGTTCATTTTATTAGTGTTGTTTAACGCAAATTTAATGCTAATTTCAGGATCAGCGATGCTGCTGAAACAAACCGTAGCTCCGTACGAGGCTTAGCATTGCACGTTTGGACAAAATTTGGCATTCTAAGGTTGTAAACACGCAACCATCTTACAGTAAACTTGCTGGCTGACCGACGCCAAACTTGCTACAAATTTCGCACGACATCCTTGCTACATTAGACTGGGGCTCGAACCTACGATCTTCATTTTTGTGTTGATTCCGTCAGTTTACCGCTATTCTATACGCCACTAATACCTATCTTCACTTTTAATATTCCTTTTATGTTACGAAGACACTTTCTTAAGTTAATTCACTGAAATATGTGCTGAAATTCTTAACTCTAAAAGTTAATTGCTGTTTGAGAGCTATGAAGCCTGCCTCGTGGAATTTTCGCAGGCGAACATCTTCAGGAAAATCATAATGATGTGTAAATTTTACAGCTTGGGTCGATGACATGTTGTGCATTTGGGATTTGTATAGTGTATGATGAAAGGAAATAATAATAATTTACTTGAATTGCTTAACTTATTTTAGGGAAATGCGTCCAATTTTTAAAAATAAAAAGGAAGGAAAGGGTAGGATATGTTTACAAGTTTAAACAAAGCGAGGTTTTTTTTAGCCCAACGTTCTAATAATCCAACAGGAAACATCACTGGCAGTTTATCACTGTAAAAAAACCATCGTAGTCCAAAACACAACATCCTATCTGTGAAATTGACAGTCAGTTTGTTTGAGAAATGACATCGACACGGACAGTAAAATAAACATAATTATGTTACTCTTGAAGTGAGTCACGTTTGAAAAATCAACTTTTTTCGTGGATATACTATAAAACAAGATCAAGAAAATCTTTTCCAGTTTCAAATTAAAGTCTACATTAATGTTTTCACTCCAGATACTGTTTCCCTTGAACTTCCTTCAGCAAAGGGACCGGTGAAGGCGTAGTAGAGTAGGGGACAACAAACTAATCTGAAAGTCGTGACTTGGAATCGCACTGTAGATTGATTTTGTTCTCGATGTTAGTCTATCAACGTTCTTAAAAATAAGGTTTGTATCTAGTTCGGATTTTTTTAAATTGTTGCAAGTCTGGCGTGCAAAATCTGTATCATGTTTGGCATCAGTCGACTAGCAAGCTTGCGGTAAGATTATAACAAGTTTGTGGCAAGTTTGTAGTATGTTTGCAGCATTGTAATGTCAATATTGGTGCAGCATTATTGGGCTTAACTTCGGCTACTTAACAATATTAGGCAAAAGAAACCAGATTATAAAATATACACTCAGGTGAGATACCTGTGATTAGTTAAAACTTAATTAAGCACACAGGAGAAGAGATCAATCGTGAAGAACATCACTCCTTTCCACCCTGGGGATTATACTGTTTCAAACATTCACAGGGAGAGCCAACAAAGCGGCAAAGTAACTAACTTACAAGGTTAATGAAAAGAATTGTTGAGTGTCCTAAAGATATATATATATATATTATAGCATATAAAATAAATTTCAAAAATAATAAACACAAGTTTGTTTTATATTACAGTATTCAACAAAAACAAGTGGAAAGAAGAAGGAGCTGAAATTGCAAGTATGTTTCTGTGTTGCGTCCTCTTCTGTCTTTGTATTGTCTTTAGCATTTTATGTTCTTTTTAGTAAAAACAAGCAAAAACAAACGTAACAAACAACACCCAAAAATGATAAACAATGGTCTGAGTTTAATCGACAGTTTGGAGGAAGAAACACTGTATAATATTTTTATTTTGTATTGAAAGGAAACACTATTTTTGCTGAATATTCAGAATGGTCTTCTGATCCTTCAATACTGCTCAGAGCGTTTACAGGTATTGTGTTTTTCTGTAGAATCGAAAAAGGCTTTTCTACGCAAGATAAGCCTTCGAATGAATGTTATTTATAAGAAATGTATGCACAATGAACTCTAAAGCTACAACTAAATAATAAATTGATTTTTTTCCTATTCTCCACTAAAAGAAATTTAGCGCTACAAATGTATCCTGTTACGTGCGCAGTAGAGATATGGACTAACTTAGTTTAGTTCATATTATACCTGTTATAAAGCTATCATATGCAATTATCGGAGCTTGAACTGACTGCTAGGGCTGTAAAAGTATATCAATACACAATTAAATCAGGAAAGTATAAAGCGGTGTGTATGGGGGAAGGGGAAGCGTAATTAAGTTTCATGCTGAATTACTATAATATTTTACGCATGATTATATATAGGGTGTTTATGAAATTCACCGACGAAGATCAACAGGTGATTACGCACATCAAAACAAGAAGAGATTCCTCTGACAATTTTTCGAAATGTGCATTCGGAGCTACAGGCTACCGAAAACGTGGGAAAATGAATTTTACACATTTTTAGTAGTAAATACAAGATCCGAAATTTGAAAAAGTCGCCATGTTGGATCCAACATTGTCGCCGAAATACCTATTCTTGTATAGGATGCTCACACTAAGTCCCTGTTTCTGCTGAAGTGAGATTTGGTATGGCAATACATATTCGCTAGTAGGTTAAGAAACTATTACAAAATGTATCCAAAGACGCCATTTTGGATCCAAAATGGCGGACCCAAAAAAAATTTTGAACACCGTCTTAGCTAGACATACGAAATTAGGCACAAACGTGTATCACGAGTAATTTAGGAACATGCTATAATATTTTAAAGAAGTCGCTATCTTTAATTCAAATTGGTCGTCCGAAAAAAACAATTTTTCAAACCACAACAGTTAGAGAAACGAAATTAAATATGAATGTGTATGATCAAGTGTAGTTTAAAGTAAATGGGGCAAACCTACCCTATGAGGGCCTGGGGGCAGCGCTCCCCAGTGATGCAAAGCGAGTGAAGTTTAAAATATTACAATAAACAACTAAATGAAAAGTTAAAGATAGATGCATCGTACAATGTTGTTTTTCATAAAACTAACGATAAAAAGAGAGAAATGGGAAGACATGATATAAGTGTGTGTGTGTGTGTGCATCCCTGCGTAGCCTAGTCTGTAGCCCGCTCGACTTCAGAGCAAGCGGTCGCGGATACGAATCCCGGTGGCGGCTCAAAAATTTCGGTGTTGACCCAGCATCGTGAGGACAATTGGTGAGCTGCTGTGAATAAAAGACAGTGGCGAT
>JAGDQP010029125.1:0-23598 GCA_022664845.1 Lepisma saccharinum
TTACCTTTTCCCAGCAGTCACATTTGATTTGTTATTCCCCGTTGTTATCTATTTTCCGTTTTTGGTATTTCGATATCGTTCGGTGTCATTCAGTACTTCCGTTTCTAAAAATTAAGTTAGAAGGGAGTCAATGGATTTGGAGGGTCCAGCTCCAAAGTCGGTCGGTCTGGGTGTGAAAAGTACCCAAAATATAGATAATTACGCCAATATGATACTATTTCTTGCAGATTAAAAGGAATTTCGAGGTGGGTTCGTCCATGAGTACTTCCATAGGCACTCAATATCATTGTTTCTCTTTATTTGATATTGTTCGGTATTTCAATATTACTCGGTATTTCGGTATACGATATCGTTCGGTATATCGATAATTTTCCGAATCCAAATCATAACGAAAGTCGGTATGAAAATCTCAATACCAAACATTCCTACTTTATTCTCCGCATCTAAAACAATTTCGCTACCATAGAACCCCCCTCCTTTTCCTAGTGGGTCAGAGCACAAAGTAAATACTCTGTGGTCAGAGGCTCTCTTTCTATTTTCTTCTTTATACAATCTTTCGAAGGGTTGTTAACACAAAACAAGGCAATGAGACCAGGCCAAAGCTCTCACTGTAGGAGGTAAAGAGCAGAAACTCTTCTTTCTCAAAGTAATAAATCATTACATGGAAGGGAGAAAGGAACTGTCGATGTCACAACGGCAAGCAACTTTATACATGTATAGCTTAGTTGGCAATACTAGCAACTGAACACTTTCAGTTCAGACGATGACAGTGGCCTCTACTGTAGTACACCTGGAACTCTCTGCAGCTAGCTAAGCAAGGCATGGCCGGAGTAAACGGACTATCGGTTCTCTGTATACGTATTTTACTCTGTGATAATGCTCACATTCATTAAAAATTACTTTCTCCCCTCCATAGAACATCGAATCTCTATGGTTCCTCTAATTACGGACTTTAAATAAGATCGAGATCATATATAGAATAGCGTTACGCGTGGCGTTAGGATTCATGAATAGCCATCCAAACGTAGCCATTTACGCCGAAGCTCACGTATTGAATTTTCAAACTCGCCGAAACTTACAAGCCGGTAAATTTTTATTAAGAAGCAAACACATCAAAAACCCATCCATTCAATAAAGTTCTGCAGGACACTCTCCAATTTAAACAGAAACGCCAAGGAATCCGGAACACAATATGGGAAATTTTATCAGAACAATTTTCGGAAGAAGTATCCATTTTACACCAGTCAAAAATAAATCCTTTGTTCAAAATTCAATGCCCTTTAGCTCCAGATAAGTTTTCCGTCCAAGAAAAAGTGGATTTTCCTGTTATTAAGGAGGTTCCGGATTAATTTTAGGTATAAATAAGGTATCCTCTTTTGCATCATGATATCTAGTATAGTATTGGGGTTAATTGAATCGAATGCTGTTGTTAAATCAAGAAATACAGCGTGGACTTTTAAGGTTACTGCCCTGGTTAAGGTTACTGTGTATATATAATGTAAATGTAGCTATAGCATCTCGTGTGCCTATATACTTACGAAATCCGAATTGGTTTGATAAAAATTTCTGATTAGATTCCAAGAACCATTCCAGTCTTTTCAAAATCATTTTTTCGAATAATTTAAGTATATTAGATGCAAGACAAATGGGACGATAGCTCAAAACTGAAGCTGCTGGTTTTCCTGGTTTGAGGATCGGTATGATGATGTGTTCTGACCATTCATGTGGTACAATGCCAGTAAGAAAAATTTGGTAGAATAACGTACATAGCCATTGAATTCCGAGAAATGACATATTTTGAAACGTGAGATTCGGGATGTGGTCTTTCCCAGGGGACGAATTTTTAAGGTTAATAATTTCCTTTTGTATTTCGAGAACTGAGAATGGAACATGGAGAGGTCTGTCAAAAGGATGTTTTGGTGTTAACGTAAACGTTCTATTTGGCTCGTCAATTTCATGTATGTTATTGTGAGCTTCTACTTTTGCTATAAATTCTTCTTGCCACTTAGGGTCTAATGTTTTTTGATTCTATTCCCGTTAATTTTTAACCTTTCTGAGAATTTCCCAAATATCGGATAGTTTCGTTCGTATGTTTAACTTTTTACAGAAAGTTTGCCAAGCCCATCTTTTATGGGATTTAACTGCTCTTTTCATAATAGCAACATTTTTCTTATATTCTATTGTTTTCAGGAGTTGGATTTTTCAAATATTGGTCTAGTGTCAATTTTTTTTTGTTTTGTGAACTTTTTGACATTCATCTGACCACCTGGAAATTTGTGTTTAGTTCTGCCTGAATACACAGGACAACTGGAGTTCATCGCTGTATTAAGGATTTTTACGAAGTTAGAGTATTCTAGCTGGACATCAGAAAATTTAGGAATTTTATGTTCAATCAATGAATCAAAAATCTGTTAAAATAATTTCCAGTTGCTCTGTTGTATTTTCCATTTGCGTATTCTATATATGCCTGAAGTGAATACTTCTGGTTTAGAGTCTAATAACGTAACTAGAAATGGGAAAATGTCACTTGTAAGTAAAGAGCTAAATGTTTCCCAATACATTTTACAAGATAAATTGTTGGTGCAAATAGCTAAGTCAATAGAGGATGGCGAGTTTATATTTGATGGTATATGGGTTATTGAATCGTCATTTAAAATAACTAAGTTGTTTTTGTATTACCAAACTTACAGTTTTCATGATTTCCGCTTTCGATAAGATGAGCATTGTAATCGCCAAGGAATAAACTAGGACCAGAGACTGAATGGTGAAACTGTTGTAATACTGAAGGGTGAATTTGTAATGTCATTTTATTTGAAGGGACATAAATAGAATATATGTTAAATATTAAATTCCCTAGTTTTATTCGGATTGCACAAATTTCCACTTTAAATTATTGAACAAGGATTATTTTCTGTTATAGATATGGGGTGCCATGCTAAATTCTCATGTACATATATTCCTACCCTCATCATGGTTGTGGTTCAGAACTATGAAGATTTTAATTTTTAACTTGATAATTTGTACCTTTCCCGCCCCATAACTCAGAAATACAAAAGGCTAATGGTTTAATATGGCCAATTAGGTAAAGTAGAAAATCATTACGTTGATTGAAAGATCTGATGTTCCAATGGACAATCTGATTATTGCTTTGAAGAGTGGACATTTTTTGCTTTTTATGTTAGTAAGCTGCCCAACTCCCTCAATATCTCTCGGGTTTGGAGGATGAGATCTTGAGCCTGGTCAATGAAAGGATCATCTAGGAAGATATCTAAAATATTTGATATGAAATGAATGTTTCCTAATTATGCTGTTGTTAGAAATGCTGATTTTGTTCTCAATATTTGTAGTGTTGCTAGATGATGAAGAAGAAGAAGTGAGATTTGACCTATTGTTAAATGTTCCGTCATTTTTATATCTGGTGGCTTAATCCTGTTCGATTCTTTGGGGTTTAGATACTGCCATAGACGGATTTTTTTTTTTGGCTTTTGTATGCTGTTCATGTTTTGTTCTTACTAACCGAGGTTTGGTTGGAATATTTGCTTCACTTGGTTGATTTTGATAAGTTACATTTTTCCTTACCCATGTAGCTCCAGGTAACAGTTCAGGAAATCTTTGATACGGTTTTGCTCTCAAAGAGTCGTTTCTTGTTTCTTTATTTGTGGTTCTTTTTTGGTATTGAATGTTCTGATCCATGTTCCAATGATTTCTGTTGTTTCGGTTCGAGTAACAGTTTCTTTTTGGACAATGGACGAATATTGAGCTCGGACATAGACTTGTTTGTTGATTGTGATTCCTTTCACTCCGCTTATGGCTGAGGGAATGTTCTTGTTGTTCTAGCTCTATGTAGGGGTTTTCCCACCATGATGTGATCCGGGCTTCCACAAAGAATACATTTGTATGGCAGCGGACATTCTTTAGGATGTTCCACCACTTGACCACATTGTGGACACTTCTTCTCCGCTCGACATTCAGTCGTCCTATAAAAGAAACCATAACATCGATCACATTGAATTAATCTCTTTCTTTTTGGTTGTACCGAAACCCTTTGCTTATACAAGATTAAAAACTCAGGCAAAACCTGAGACTCAAATGTGAATTCCACCAAGCGAGTCTCAACTAGCTTTCCTCTAAATATTCTTTTCATTCGTTTTATTTCTATAATAGGTAAATTACATTATGTATATTGTAAAATTCCTCTATACTATCTTCTAAAGGTGCGCCATAAGCTACTCCTATTCGATGTACTAACATCTTGGGAATTCTCACTTGTAACTTAAGCTTAAGCTGAAGGTCTTTATTGGTAACGAAATTATTAGCTTCCATTGCTAACTTAAAGTACACTTTCACCCTATATCTCCCTAGATGCTCGATTTGTTCTGTATTGACTCCTTCTCGTTGTAGTTTTTGCGCCGTGCTGGGAGTATTTATACCACCTATATTAGCGTTTTCTGTGCTATATAAGAGCGAGAGAAATGGACCTTAGTTAGTTAATGGAAATAAGTAGTCTTTTGATGGGTATTCAGACCTTACTGGATCAGATAACTTGGGATTTTTTACGTTTTTGAAGTTAATATTTCCTTCCGTCTCTTCTTGAGGGAGATTTTTTCTTTTCAGATTTTGTTTACCTTCTATATTATTACCGATTGTACCCTCATTTAGCTTGTTATTCATTTCTTGAATCTTATTATTTTCCTTCACAATTTGTCCTGTTAAGTTGTCTTTTATTCTTTGATTTTGCTCAGAAATTTGACTGTTCAATTGTTGCTGTATTTGAGCTAAATTGTCCCCTGCACTTATTTCCATCTCTTCCAGAGTTTGCCCTTGTACTCTATCCTAATTTCCTGGAGTTCCAAGAGGTGGAATATGAAGGTTATTGTGTAGAGCCTGAAATAGTAGTAATGCATCTTCAGGTCGTGCAGGGCTGGTAACATCTTATCGCCGTGTACCTCCCACAATTGGTTGCATTTTTACTCTAATTTTTCCCATATGTTAACATTTTCCTGATTTCGGAGTTTCTGTACCTTCAACTTTGACCCTTCTTTCCTTTTCTTTTCGTAATATCTTCATCGCTGAAACGAGGTACCACTAGATGTAGAGGGAAGGACAAATTACTTGTGAGCGGGGAGGGGGTGAGTGTACCGTTAACCTCAGTCGCTGTTTCAAGAAGGCAAAAGAGCTTGGCAACAGTCTTTTTAAAAATTTGTTTAGCATATTTTTTTCAATACAAACATAGCAAAGGAGCCTTTCTATATTCAAAAAAAAGAAATGAAGAATATTCGGAAATAATTAGATTACATTCTAGCTAGGTTCGAAAGACGCTATACTTGGCGCTATGGGTTAAATCGAATATTGTGTCGCTAAAAGCCTTCCCGTAGTCAATCTGTTATCCCAAAATACTCCTTCGCTTTGAGCATATCAAAGTTAGGCCTAATTTGCGTGAAATCTTGCGTACGATTTGGGTGAATAGCCAATTAAAACATGTGGCACACTTACATTATAAGAAAACACTCAATAAAACACATATTTCAATTGGCTACTTTAACTAAATGGCAAGCAAAGCCAGCAATGCGAGCTTTGATAAAAACCAGTTCTTAGGGCTCGTTTTCAGCACCGCTTGAGTTACTTGCTATTATGATGAGTAGCCAATCGAAACACGTGGCGATTCGTGGTGTAGTTTTATTGTAACTCGGGTTTCAATCACGCAAATTGCAAGCAAAGCACGCAACGGAAGCGGACTTGAAAATGAGCCCTTCGTGCGGATTTTCATACAGGCGCTCGCTGCGTGCTTTGCTTGCTATTTAGATGAATAGGCAATTGAAACACGTGTTTAAGTACTCGTTCTACGAGTTTCTATTGAATACTCATAGAAATCGCATTCAAAGCACGTAGCGAACGCCTGCATGGAAAGCCACCATTACTGTTGAAAGGGGAGGATGGGCTGTTACTGACTGGCTGGCAACATTGGATTTGGGCAACAGTGGTGATTTTGTATACAAATTCAGCAACGATCGGGAAAAGAATAATACATAAAATATGCGATTTTAGTGTTTTTATTGGGAGAAAATGTGATGAAGAATGCATACCGCGGTCTCTACGTAAGGCCCTTCGTATAAGGGAGCGCAATCTAATGCGATATATTGTAAAATATGGATTCAGAATATAGTTTTCTGGATGTTTGTCGCCTATGTTTACGAGCAGGCGGAGAGAATAAAACAAATTTTGAAGAACAAGAATGTGACTTAGCCAAAATAATTTTTGATTATCTCGACATCGAGGTACGTAGTTATAATTTGAGGTAATGGTATGTTTTTTTTCTTCTGCTGATTGCTGTTTTAATATACGGTATAGCCCTTGAGCGAAGGAACAGAAATTATAATTTTGCCGGACTGAACCTAGTGCACCGTTCGTAATATAGGGTAATTGGCACCGATTTTTTGGAGAATTTACTAAAAAATCAATAGTGCGGCCTGTGCGGGTGTGAATGCAACATGCATCACGTAAACATACACCAGCTCAGAGTGAAAAGTATTTTTGTCTTTGTATACTGACATGAGAAAATATGGTCTGGTGTTTCAGATGTGCTTGTTACCCCTGCTCTGGGGGTATTAAGCACAGAATTGAAATGTACATGTCTCAAGAAGCCCAATATAATTGGAATATTGAGGCAATTATAATCCACACTTCGATATTTAGGGTGGCGGATAACACAGTAGAACGAAGTAAAATAGACATACATAAAAACAAAAACTTCACAGTAAAAACCTTTAGACGTCACCGGCTCATAGCAGGATAGGGTGTTTGAAGGTATTCAGCTAACTACTAGTTTGTATGTACAATTCCGGTATTTGCCTGAAGTGACAGGAAAATCCCTGGAGAATCCTGAGGGTGGATGGCCACTTATACTGCATGCAATTCATCAATTTTGTTCTCTCTGGTATCCACAATGCTGGCCGGCTTTTTTTTTTTCCACAATGCTTGCCTGATGTTGAACAAGTCAGATTGTGCCTGAATATCACATTCCTTTTAAATGGCCAGTGGTATGGAATCTATATTGAAAATCCACGCTTTGCCTATCAGCATACAATTTTTGCCAGTATACCTTATTTACTGTAATATATTCATAATGTAATCACTACTTCAGTCAAGCATGGTGCTAATTACCCCAGCATATACATATGCGATCTATATACTCCTCTCTCGTTGTTGCCAAAGTTTAGGTGTTGTGCAGCTCATTAAATTCGTAGTAGACTTTGTAGTTCACATTAATACAAGTCACTCTTATCTCCTTATATATTAACGATGTTAGCTTACGGCGATATTATTTACAAGTTATTCTTCAGGTGAAGAAATTATATGTGCCCAAACAGACAATACTTTTCTTCTACCCTTCATGCTTTATTGGAAACACGGGTAAGGTTGAAGATTTGCGGACTCACCTAGAAACACCCGGAAAACGTGTGTTCCGTATGTATTTTGACCTCCTGAGTCAATTTATGGCACCCTCAACCGGCGCAAGTGCACCGTTCCCGAGATATGGCACCCATGTCCCAAATATTACTTTCTCGGACTCGCCTAGAAACACCTAGAAAACGTGTGTTGCCTATATATTTTGATCTCCTGAGTTGATTTATGGCACTCTCAACCGGCGCAAGTACACCGTTCCCGAGTTATGACACCTACGTCGCAAATATTACTTTTTCGGACTCCACGACATGCACCTTCACGTCTATCAGCTGGCTAAAAAAAAAACGAATCTGGTGCTTATTACCCAGCTTTATCGTAAGGATAAACTAAAGCGGCGATCTCCAGCAAAATATGGCGGCACTGCCTCTGTATATCTCTAATGTATTTTCACTGTTACACGAAATTTCATTGCTTCTCCTACAGATTCAAGCCTAGAGAGTTCAAACTTTCAGAGAAGTAAGTTCATAACCATTTACATTTATTGGTGCAATTTTGTTCATTGTCGAAAGAGCTGCATTGTTATAGATTTCGATATTCACAACAACAATGAAGCGATTTCAACAATGCAGGAAAACGAAAAAAAAAAAGGCATCGATCATGCTCTTGAATTGGTTATGAATTTTCTTTTCTGGAAGTTTGAACTCTCTAGACTTGAATTTGTTTGAGCAGCAAGGAAATTTCGTGTAACAGTGAAAATACATGAGATACATACGGGGGCAGGCAGTGCTGTCATATTATGTTGGAGATCGCTGCTTTAGATTATAGTTACGATAAAGCCGGGGAATAAGCACCAGATTTCTTTCTTTTTCTTTCCTTTTTTATAGCCAGTTGATAGAAGTGAAGGCCCATGTCGTGATCCATAGGTGTTTCCAATAAAGCATGAAGGGTAGAAGAAAAGTATTGTCGGTTTGGGCACATCTTTTGTTGGAGATCGTTACTTTAGATTATCCTTAAATGCATGTGTTAGGTTATTTTACCTGAAATCCCATTATCTAGTGTGATTGTGTAATTTTCTTGTAAAAAAGTTCAGCGAATGTAAGTAAGTCTTATGTTTTCCTAAAGTTTAGTTCGCTTCCCAAGAAGCGGTACAGAGAAATTACAAGGATGGACGTTGAGTATTCAAGAACAACGAGTTCTTTTAGTGAGAAGGTGATTGGGGTGAATACACAAATTCTCGATTGTAGGTTTTTTTTTTTTGTAGTTTATTCGCATTAATTGCACATACATTTTGTACCATTGCTTTGCTTTTTTTTTTTTTGTAATATATCTAGTTTCTCGTGTCGTACAAATATATATGAAAAGGCTAAAGTTGATGTGTGACCAGGATAAGACAAATTTAGCCTTGTACTAATTTGTGCAAAGTACAAAGCAGAAAAATGGAAAAGGAAGGACATTACGACGAGTCTAGTAAATTAATTGGGGTAGACCAATAAGAGAAAGAGTTATATTTTGTGAATAGATGTACAGAGATCAACAAGGAACATGAGATTGAAGGGAAGTTACTATAATTGGTAAAGATAGAAATAAAGGAATGCTGACATAATTGCAAGATTGAAAGAACACACTTTTTGTTTAAAACAAACTAATTTATACTAAACAAGAAAGAAATACACGTTTAACCCTTTGGTCACCCTATTCGACCATGCAGGTACCCCCCTACGGGATCTATTTAAATTTAGCAATTTGCATGTTTTCAGTTTTTTCCTTATAGCGTAAAAACTATTGCACCTAACTCAATGATTCAAAAAGTATTTTACGCGCAGAACCCGTAGCAATAAATTGATGCATGATTTGTAACACTGTGTCCACAAATACAGGATAAATTAACGAATAAAGTTGAAAAATAATGTTTTTTGGGGGCATAGACGCCCCCGTACCCCCCATGTTATCGCACGTTGACAATTTTTTTTTCTAATTGTGCATTGGGGTATCCCTAACAACATATATGCGTAGCTTTGATGTATCCCTCATATTTACGATCCAAGAAGAGCATTTGTGAACATTGAAAATTGCTACATACTCCTCCTCTTCGTCCTCATCAACACCAACATATTCTTCTTCTGACGATGTATCCGCTACCAATTCGTGTTCAATTTCATTCTAAGTTAAGGTTCTACGCATTCCTCGGCTCATCTTTACTTCCAGAATAAAAACAACCTAACACCTCATAAAATAAAAATACTATTGACAAAAACTGGGTTGAAAAAATCAGCAAAATGTACGAAACGCAATGTAGAGAAAACTTAATTTGCCACGCTCTCCCACTGAGAGTACAATTACGTATAGTTCGAAAAAGAAACAAAAAATAAAAACAATCAAGTAAGAAACACGAACCATATTACTTCGTATGTTGACCGCAAATACTACCACACGATATCACTGGGTTCTATTTCTTTCTTTCTTTTCCTATCACCCATTTTCTAGAGTGTTCAGAGGGTAGAAGGGGGAAGTACAAATCTCTGAGTTGTGTAATGAAACATATCAGTAAGGCAGATACTTTTCAAAAGTCATAACTTATTCATGCCCTGATTACTGGCGTGACGCAAAAGGAAAACAAACTGAGATCAACATATATTTTCCTCTTTTCAACCCACCCGAGACAAATCACAGCACACAACTCTGTCGACACGTGTTACTCCCACAAGCTCTGACGTTTCTTCACTGCGTTTAGCACGTGGTTCCTTTCAGGATTCCCTTACACTTCGCACAATTTTGGATGAACCAGGTTTGAAGTATTTGACGATAGCTCCGCATCAGCTCTTCAGTTAGTGATATTGAATCTGGAACTCTAACGTTTATTTTCCCACACTTTTGGAACCCTGCTACGTATAGAGTCCATTAATGCGAAGGGCTAAGTACATTATTAGAATAGAAACAGTTGTGTTATTTTTATATTTATTTATCATATATGATGTGTTTTCTTGACATATTTTCAGATAACTAAGGGAGACCTATTGCCCACGAATGTATGTTCCGCATGCGAAGGCCAAATTCTTTCGTTTCATCGTTTTCGTAGAAGGTGTAAAGAAGTTAACAATGCTCTTCTTCAGTCTGTTGGAACTCAGAGGAAGGAAGGACAACAACCCGTAAGCACCTTTATTTCCTTAGTCTGTTTCTCGTTTGTATATTCTCTTTAGACTCATTGTTTGATGCAAATCTACATGTGTGATCAAAGTGCATAATTAAAAAGGAGTGTTCTCATCAACATTTGAAAGTCAGAGAATATTTTATATTCAAGAAAGTCAGAAAATGTTGAAACATGATATGTAAGTTAAGACGTCAAGCAAAACAGAACAGTATTAATGTAAATAGTGTTAGTTTTCCTTGTTTTCTGTACAGTGGCAAATTTGTATGCATTTATGTATCTTTTTTCTCTTTCTATTTGGTTTATTTCCATGTCAAACTTGAGACTGTCTTCCTCATATAGGATCGCTTTTCGGCTTTTATTCATGGGGTAACACAAGGCCTGAAATAAAAAAATATGGTTATAAGTGGAAAATCTAGAAATGTCAGGGAATTTTGTAGACGTGTAGGAACTTGGAAAAAGGAATGCAGGAAGTTATTTCAAATAGTGCTCATAAGAATATGGAAATTACAACAAATCCAGTCATAACAAGCAAGTGAACATCATTTCATCCGTTTATATAAAGGCTAATCCAGAAAAATAAATTTATAAGAGATTTCTCAGTAATTATTTGTGAGTTAAGCTATTACGTAAACAATTGGAGAGCTACTTGAAATAAGTAGCAGCGTTCAGTCCTGAAAGGTAGATTAAGCTGCAATTCCAAGTCATTGCGCGGAACAGATGATACCATTGAATGAAAGCCTGTCGAACAAAGGTTTAAAATAATATATGAGTTTACTTTAGAGGATGCTTTTGTCTACATTTCAAGCTGCTAGGCTGATTTCCGTCGATCTTCACATACTTAACATGGCGACTTGCGCCAAACTATTACTAACTCCCTTGTATTTGCTGTATCAGTAAAAAAAAAAAAAAAAGGCTGGTAATGTTGAAAACTCACTTTTCTGTTTATATAATTTATTTTTGCTGTTGTATCTAACATTTTCCTACAATTTTGCAGGTGGATGTGTGGGGTGAGGCAGAAATAAACGATCGGCAAAGGTTAACAGTGGAAAGAGCGAAAGAGGAATGGAGAGCTGCTACAGAAGATTGTGTATATAACGTTAACATTAGTGATCTAGTAGAGAAAGTTATTGAACCAGATATTCAAACAAGTCTGTCAGCTCGTGGTTTTACAACTGAACGCTTGACTCAATTAGTGAACAGTGTGAAAGAAGTATGCGTAGAAACGAACTCTGAAACATGGAATGTTGCGCTCAATCTATTGGCTAATGGCGTGAGCTGTCCTGTGAGTTTACTGGATACCAATACAGCTGTTTCCAAGCAGTCTTCTAACCAAGGCAGTAATTTGTCCAGGTGCTACAATTTTGATTTTATTTTCTTATGCATGTGTCATCTTTGTGGTTATAACTTCAGTAGGTAGTTAGTCAATGGTCAATATCTAATCGTGTCTGTTGTGGCGCACCTAATTACCCAACATCAACATTCATTCGTTGCAAAAGTACACATCATAATGACTGTTAACTGTGCCATACCAAAGGAATGGTCTACACATTTTTCTGTTGATTTTTTTTGGCCTTTAGGCATCTAAGGCTCAGGCCGGGATAGGGGAGGGGAAAGGATTCGGGAAGGTGTCGGCCAGGGCCTATGTTGAAGGTGCCATCTCGCCATTTGCCTAGTGTGAACATATTTCCCTGGGTATTGCTGATTTAGGACGCTAAAAGATTGACCAATCTAACAGAATTATGAATTTTTTCTTTAGGCTTACATATAATACATTAAATTCAAATTGTGCAAGTTTTAGGAAACAATATGGTAATATTGGGCCGCGGTATCTCAATGCAGAGCGCTCACGTCTGGTGCTTGGGGTTCTCGGTTGGATCCCAGCTCATACCATGTGGGCTTCGTGGTTGGCAAACATCGTGTACGTACGGGGCAGGACGTTTCGCTACGAATTGTTTATAGGACAACTTACGCTTGGCAACATTTGATATTTTCTTTGCTGTTGAAGAATCTTCTGGAGGCGAAAAGTTTGGCTAACATAATAATAAACAAACCATTTCAATTTTCGTAAAAAATAAAATAATTGTAGCAAAATTAAAACATTAAAAAAACAATAACTCTATACCAGGCAGGTAAAACATCAATGCGTGACCAAGCGTACATTTATAAAAACAATGTACCATACCTTAAATTCCATATTGGTGTGTGTCCAATCAATCTGTAATAATCCCTAAAGGTCAAGTAACAAAAAGTTTTACAAAATGCTACATAACTTTTGCTATAAGCCTTCAGTATATAAAACTCAAAATTCAGTCATTAATCAGTACTTATGCAGTTCACAACGAAATAATATCACAAAACTAAATAGTGTACAAGCAACATGTCAAACTAAAATCGTCACCTCCCAACTCCAAGTATAGTAAATAAATGCAAGTTAATACTTTAACTAATATTAATTTCAATTGCTAATTGCTAATCCCTAGCTTTACAAACATTAAAATAAATTGCACAGTATGTTAATGTCAAATTTTAAATAAAATTTAATGGCAAAAATAATAGTAGTTTACGTTGTGTATTAAACAAACACATTACTAAAGTGCAATCATAAATCTTTATTTTCACCCTACGCCCGTGTTTTAATCAATAAAATTTCTGTAAATTTATTAGCCAAGCTACGCAACTACTTCGTACGTAGAAGTAACACGTGATCCTTTACTTGAAACATGATATAATACAAATACTTTACGCGGGGCCACGGTGGATCATTGGTTAGAGCGCTCACCTCTGGCGCGTGGGGTCGTCAGTTCAAACCCTGCTTGTAGGCTTTGTTCCTCGGGGTTCTCATGTTTCCTTCTACTTCCCTCATTCCACCAGTTCATACCATCATCATCCATTCGGCCTGATCCAGAGTTGCCTAAAAGCCTTAAAATTAAATTCAAATACTTCACGTCCAAACGTCTGGCGCCCAAGCGTCAGCGCTCAAACGTCTGCGCCAAGACAGCGGCGTCCAAACGTCACATACCCTTTGCGTGGGTTTTCTGGTGTTCTCCCAATTTCTTAATTCCACCAATATAAGAAGTCGAGGGATGTTCTGCCATTATTTGAATCTCTCGACGATGTTAATTAGGAAAATGGACTTTAAAGTTAATAGTTGGAGCTCAAGCTATTTTTGAAACGTAGAAACAGGCATAAATTATTTTAAGATTATTTCTGTAAACATTTCAGTTATTGAACTTTACACGTAAAACAAGTTTAACTTACGAACCTTCGTAATCTTGATTTTCTCTGTATTGAAATTTCAGAATTAAGTTGTTAATTTTTAATAATTTCAATTATATTTGCCCAGTGAATAACGTGTGATTTTATTATTATTATTTTTGTTTATTTATTTTGTGTGTAAAACTGACTTGCCTTATGTGGTGTTCGTTTAGAGAGTGAGAAAGAAATTGATTGATCGGTATAATTATGTATAAATGTTTTGTACCGTTTTTGTTTCTCAGATACATTTTCCTGTATTCACAGTTCAACGGGAAAGTATTGCAGTCATGAGTTCGTGAAAAATATTTACGCTGAGAATTATAGCGAAGGCTCTGAACGAAATAGGAAGAAAGTAAGATTTGAAGATGAGAATGTTTCATATGAGTCAAACCACAGGATAAGTAACCTACTAGAGAAAGTGATAGAGCCAGACATCCTACAGCATTTGAAAAATGGAGACGTGGAGGATAGTGATTTAGTTTGCTTCGTGAAAACTGTGAAAGAACAATCTGTAAAAGGAAAGTTGGATGCCCGACAAGTTGCAGTGAAGTTACTTTTGAAGGGTGCTGAATGTCGTGGACAACCCTCACTAGACCACATTACGTCACAAATTTCAAATCTCCAAATCAAGACGTCTTCCAGGTACTGTAATATTTTGTAGTAATTATCTTCTACAACCAATGTTCGACTTGTGTTGCTTTCCAGCAATCTGCGAAGTTCTGCTGTCATCAGGTAAATCTATTTGGTATACTCAGACCGATAGAAAATTTATGATGTACAGATTTGAAAGTCCGAAAATTTGCACAGAGAACCAATATATGTGACGAACAGAACAATTGAATGTATTATTTTATATCTACTTTTGGATACTTGTCCGATATTACGGTATTGTGCATTTTTCCAACTTTGAAAAGTTTATAAACTGCTGTTTTCCAAAAATTTGAATATGCATAAAAGTAAATTATGGGGTGAAGCTAGTGCCGATCTGGCTAGGTTGGCTGGTCGGCGATCGTCGAGGGCCCAAGGGGCCTGAAAGCCTTTTGGGGGGCCCGGATGCATATGAAAATAAATATTTAAAATATATAATAAACTTAATTATCAGATTTTTTTTTATATACGAAAAACAATTATTTTTATTAAAAAAACAGGAGGGAATGCTTGTGTATTGTCGGTATGTATATATAAGAGGGAAATACTTACCGAAGGCAGGGATATTATGTTATTTCTTTGTTACGAGCCGGGAATAAATTTTTACGAGGAGGGGGTTTCCCCGCCATCTCCCCGTTAATTCAGATACTGCATAATAGTCGCTTTTATTCAGGTTGCTCTTACATTCGCATGCACAGGTAGTCATCGACTTACAGCTAACCTCTGTCCGTTCTGATTGACAGGTCGTAAGTCGTTCTGGTCGTTTGTCGGTCATAAGCAGGTGATCCACAGAGCAAACTCCCTCAGTGACTAAATGTCCACTGATGTTTTTTTTTTTTTTAACTTCTCCACACGGCATTTCTCTCCATCTTTTATGGCTCAGAAAAAAGTAACCATCGCATACTGGTGGTATTGAAAAAATAAAGAACCTGAATGCGAAAAGCGCTGAAACCTATTCTCACTTAAGGTACCGACCCTTCCCCCAACCTCTCTCAGTGGTGACACGAAGAACAACAAAAGGGCTTTTATTGCTCAGGCAAGACGTCCAGCTCAATGAATAAGAAGAAATTCAATTAATAAAAACGTATTTAATGAACTTAAAGAAAACAATAAAAAAAATCAATTTTTCTTCACTGTATGTAACAAATTCTGTACCTCATTTTTATAATCAGTAACTCGATGTTCTTTTCATCGGGGATCTTGTACTTGGTAAAATCAAACAGGAAGCAATTCAAATATATGTAAGTCAGATTTTCAGCTGAGGGATTCAGCCAAGGAGAAAAGATGCAATAGCATTTCCAGTTAGGCGTATTTTTCATCTCCGTTGTGTGCACAAGTTCTCATTTGTTTTCATGTTATTTTTTGAGTTGAGGAATTGGGCATTCATTTACTGAAAAAAGCCGCCTAAAGACCCATATCTTGTATTAACAGTATTACCTGTAAAGGAGATTTTGACCGATTTTTACCCCAGTGTAGGAGCCTGTGTTGACGGTTGCTCTCATACAGTAATTATTATACGCGCGGCTGCCTGATGGTGTTTGCAGGTCTCGCGTCATCGGTGTGGTTCCTCGCCGGGGTTATAAGTGTCCTCAGTAGTGATTTTCTGCTTTATTACTACTACTAATACAAATAATCCGTAGTCCGACAACACTTAGAGCGCCATGGCACGTTGGTTCAAGTAGGGCATCACGTGGTCAGCGTAACGACTCCCTTCACCGCTGTAATTGGCTTTTTAACCGGATTACGCTACATGTTGATTCATTTAGTTCCCCAATTGGCCTCACGATGTTGGGTGAACATTGTAAATTTTGATTCCCACCAGGAATCTAAACCCGGGACCCGTCGCACCGAAAGCGCGAGGCGTAACAATTTGGCTACGAAGGAGCTATAAGTCGCGTAGGTCGTAAGTTGACAAATATCTGGTAGAAGTTAGATACCGATCATATTCAGAGCTTTTGTTTTCATCATATTTGACAAATTCATTCCGGGGAATCTTTTGTTCAACTTGGTATGTACTCTGCTTAATTCTTTGTTTAAGGCATCATCGACTACTCCATTGGTTTCGGTGCGCCTCACAATTCCAAAATCGGCCTTTTTTCTCCTATGAGAGTCATGAAAAATGAAAGTGTTCATGAAAGCAAGTAAATCGTATAAATATACAGTTCAAGCATTAAAGGTTACATCTATGTAAGATATGAATTGAAAATATTGTAGCAAGGCACAGAAAGATAATTAATAAACTTTCTTTTCTGTGGGTGAATAGTAATAACACCTGTTGCGTAGGTTCGTTACTCGGTTAGAACCGAGGTATTTTGGAGCCCACTTTAAACTGTAAGACTCGTCCTTAGAACGTTGTCTTTAACCGATGGAAGGCAATGGCAAACACTATCGCTTTACCTTACTCAGGACCTTTGGGTTTTTTAGACCTACCTCTTGATGCAATACCCAATATCATCAATGCATAAATAACTCAAGAGCTTTAAATCCAGGATCTTTTATTGTGATCTTTGTAGGGTGATATTTAAGTTGTACAGTTCCCTCGTGCACATTCCTGTATAGAAAAGAGCACTGTCTTTCACGTTTAGAAATAAACTAGATTTCCTCAGTATACCAGAAAGTTATAAAACCGTCAATATGCTTAAAGTATTGGTGATCACTTAAATTTGAATTTTACTTGTGACCTTTAGGAAAATGTCTTTAAATGAAAAAGAGCTGCTAGTTTCTCTCGAGTAGAGTAAATTCTGTATATTTCGTACACATACGATGCTTTGAAGGCAATAAATATGTTTTAACATCATATACTTTTGTTATTGACTTAATTTTTTAAAGAAAACTTATTTAGTGTGTTGTTTCTTTAATAGTACTGGAGAAATCTGCCTAGCTAGTCAGCACGATGGTCTTACCCTTCAGAGTACCAGTATGAATCCTCTATCTGTGGCAGCGGATGCTGTCGACCATACCCAAGTAGATGAGATAAGTGAGAAACAAAATACAGTTCCATGTGAGGCTAGTCAGAACACACAAGTCGTCCCAAGTCTTGAGGAGCAGTCTAGTCAGAACAGTACAAATGGAACAACATCGCTTTCTTTGGTACCAGCATCTTCAGAGACATTAACTTCGTCTAAGGTAAGATATTAAAGTAGATAATTATGTGTTTAAATAGCCTGGAAAACTAATTGGGAATGGTGATAATTGTTGTTGGTGGGTTCTACTGAGAGAAATATTTAATTTACTAGTCTTTGTGCCTCATTTTGATGCTAATTTTCATTTGAAGACCACAGGAAAAGAACGTGCTTTGTCCATTTGTGCCAATTGAAATAAGAGTGCCATCTTTGCTCTTTGAATGTTCTTTTAAACAAATTATCAGGTAAGAGAAAACTATGTATAGTCCGCGTATTACAAGCAAATCTTTGATGTGCAGGGTTTAAGTAATGTTGAGTAAGAACTTTTAAAACGCTCCCCTTGAAATTAATAAAATGGACAAAGCACTTTCTTTTCCTGTGGTCGTCATTTATTTACTCACATTTGTTCCTAGTGTTATATGTGTGAGTCCATATAGTAGGAAAGGTACGAAAGCAAGGCCTCGTAAATGCTTTCTAATCTGGCGATGGGGATAGTTTTTCCTCGGCTGACTTGCTTTAGAAGTCTCTAGTTTCACTATGCTGACTGGCAATGCGATTATTATCATGAGTGTGTCGTAAAAACAGTTCAAAATAGTTTATGGTTACTACGAAGTTAATTTTTAAGGTAAGAATTGCTTTGTTGTAAGCAAAGGAAAATTTTATGCATCCAAATAATTTTAGTGTCACTAGTAAGTACAATATATATTGAGTTTTCAACGCAGTTCTCATTGCGATTCAGGCATTTGTTCAACTTTCGCACGTGTTTGATGTTCCCTCTTCAGCCTTAGCCTTCAGTTCATTTAATCAGTCCGGAGTGTTATATAAGAAAGCTTCATGAAATTCAATAAATCAATCTATTGTTTGCACTAACATAAGTTTGACGAGAGGGGTGTTCAGATCGCCATTAAACACAACACCATTTGCGCACATTACTTCTCGTTCAGGACATGTTTGGGGGCGAGAGATTTCTCGTAGGGCGAATATTTTTTTGTGAGAAGTTGAATTACCAAAACGCCCCACAGTCGACGGTGTTGATCTCGATTGGTGGCAGTCACAGGACATATGGCAGAAAATCTTGACGACAGCTCGACCTAGAAAAATCTTCACTCAGTGACACGTACAGGCAAGGTGAAGCGAAGTTATAAACAGTGACTAAAATTTCTTATTAGTTATATTTCAGGATATACAGGGTGTTCAAAAATGAGATTTCACGAAATCTTGTTGAATGCAACGAGTCGAAAAATTACATGCACTTTATAAACCAATAGAGAGAGAGTTTAATAATTTTGTGAAATTTAGACACCTCAGAGAATATTTATAGCTATGCCTTTTAAGTTCTAGTGTAAAGAAATATCGGACAGCATTTGTACAATATAAGTGAAATTGTCATTTTCAAATACAGGAACTGTTAACAGTCCGAAGCTGATAAGCATCGAAACTGTTGAGGTATTAAATTTCTCACACACTAGATTCTGTGTATATCGGCAAACGTAACTTAATAATATTTAAATTTCTAAGAAAAAAATAAATAAATAAATAAAAATGAACTGACATTCACTGATGCATATTTGTATTATTTTTCCAGACTGATTCAAAACCACCTTACTCGTACATCCAGTTAATTGTTCAGGCAGTTGCATCTGCTTCCAACCGACAACGGACACTGAATGACATTTATTCATATATTACAAGAAACTATCCATATTATGAGACTGCAGATGAAGGATGGCAGGTTAGTATTTGTACTTGAAAACCGTTAGAAATCTTCTGAATTGTGGGTAAAGTAAAGGTAATTGAAGATATAACGTAATGTTTTGATCTAATATACTGATGATGGTTATATATGCTTTTAAAAAAAGGAGAGAAGAAAATTGCTCTCTTTACAGGGTTATAAGCTCTCTATCTATTATTTAAGAGTCCCACATATTGGCAACGAAATAGAATTTTACATCCCTGACGATAGATACTCTGGTAGTAACGAGCATGGTTCGGAAAAGCACAAAGAAAATATGTCATTTCTTTTGAACAGCTTTTTTACTTCTTACAGTTGTAGACTTTCGCCACTGACATTGTCCTAACGCTACTCTTATGAACGTTAAGTGTACCTCTTCCTATTTTTTAAAAATACGTGTTAACTTGAGGCCTTAGCAACTACGAAATTCTGTCAAATAAAATTATGTTTCAGGGTTGGTTTTTTTTCACATATGGCGGAAACGTCTGCCGTTTGAATGAATTTGAATTTATTTTAAGGCCTTTAGGCATCTGAGGCTCAGGCAGGGATAGGGTAGTGTAGAGGATTGTGGAAGGTATACTGTCAGGACCTATTTTGTAGGTACGATCGTAACGTCTGCCGTAATATCCAAAATTACTAATCCCTTATCTAAAGTTGTGTTTTACACTTACATCATAAAATTTTATGGTTACAAACTCGCTACACATTCTAATAATTTTATTTATATATTTATGTAAAGAAAAAGACGGCACAAGTATACCCCCTCGTCAGGTTTGCTATGAAACTTGAAACTAGCGAATTAATATATTAATGAAAATTCAACTTTTTTACTTGTGTTGTATTTAGAAACGAGTAATGCATTTAAAATCGAAACTTATGTAACCCTATTTCTTATTGTATAAACATAAACGTATAACAATTTGACCGAGCGGCGTACCGTAACTCAGTAGAAACGCGCTGGGAACGATCCCAGCTGTCGCCTATCCTGATTGAGATTTTCCAGGTTTTTTTCCTGAGTCATGTCAGATTAATGCTAAGGTAACTAACTTGGCCCTAGCCGACTACCTTCCAGCATCCTCTTCAACACCCTATTGTGGCCTTTGCCTCAGATGCCTAAAGGTCATAAATAAAATTAAAATATAACAATCTTGTTCAATTCGATTTTTATTCTACAACATTTTAACTTTCTCAGACATAATCTAACTTACTACATGTAATTCCCACAACCAAATACGAAAAAACTTTCTTAAAATGGACAGTATAAATTGCGTTAAGTTCAAGTTTTTGCAAACATCACAATTCGTGATACTAATATGTAAGTTTTACTGTTCAGTAAAGTTATTGCTTCAGTCACAACGTTAGTCTTCGAAAATACTTGTTTCATGAAAACTAAAGGTAAAAGGTATCTAAATATATACAATATTTTAGACTAATATATTAAAAACTTGGAAGGAAGAAGTAGTTTTCAATACGCAATTATTTTCATTTAGGCCCTTGTCTGATGGAACAGAAGCGCAAGGCCATTGAAATAAACTATCATTCTCGTGTTCTCTTTTCCCTTGTTCCTAGTTGAAAATCGTGTCTACTCAAACATAAATTTTGTCTGTGCTCATGGTGTGTTACCTTTTTGTAAGAACAAAGTGTGATGTAGTTTTTATATGTGATGTGGAAAATGAATAGGGACCAGTTGTCGGAAAGCAACATTTTACAGGAGAGCCGAAAAATATGATTGACCATTCAGATTGACCACTTTTAGATTATGGTGTATTTCCATAAATACTTTTCCTCTACCACAAGCAATTAATGTGCCAAAAATAATTTTTGTGGTCGCTTTGAAAAGGGACCAAATGTCGTTATGGAGTAGTCAAATTTTAAGAAATTGTTATAATTTAGGCGCCAAAATGTTAGGAATTATACTGCTAATACAAAACAGTTTAAAACTCAAATTCCGACAAATATTCCGCATCATATATACATTTATCCGTTTACCTTTTATATTCTGTTTTTTTTTTTTTTACTTTATTCATTTCTTGTGTGTAGTATGCAGGAGTAGTATAACACTCTTTCTCGCTTATCAATCACAGTCATCGGGAAGGTGTTAGTAGTATGTTTGCATACCGTAGGAAATACGGAATTTCACGTTGGGTATGGACTTCTAACAATTAACTCGTCCTGTTCCCGATGTAAAAACTTTATTTTGGACTAGCTGATTTGCCCGCCTGTTGGGGCAGGATGAATAATATATGTTGTCAACACTTGTACTACTACAGCAACAGCAGCCAAAGTCCATTGAATGGTGTGGTTCGGAGCAGCCATTACCAGAAACTGTAGGTCCCGTGCTTAGAAGCTCACCAACTCGCTAAAGAACCCGCCCGTTGTTTCGGAGTGAGTAAAATACGTTGGCGATATTAATAGTTATAACACCACCACTACTACAAAAACTACATCTACTATAACTACTACTATTACAACTAAATACTAAATTACTATAATTAATTAATAGTAGTATTAGTTATCTATACCTTACGTATTTTTATACATAAAATTTACGTTAGAACAATTAGTTAATTCTAAATTTGAATAAAAATCTTTAAAAATCTTTATTTATTAATTCCATTGTTGATTTAGATTAAACTTGTAAACAATGTATTTTATTTTTATTGTTATCAATTATAAGTTTTTTTAAAAAAAATATTAGGTTACTCGGTCATTTCCGGTGTATTAAAATATACCTATACTCTATGCCCGGACTCAAGGAACACGTATGCGAAATTTGGTTGAACTCTATGCACGCATGAGATTTGCATAGAGCACAAATAAACATACATTCACTTCTATTTATATAGATGTTCAGTCTAGTAACTTCTGCCCGTCACGATTTGGCCTATACATCTAGTTAAAATCCATAAACATTCATGCCCCAGGCGGGATTCGAACCTACCACCTTCAAGTCGCTGGCCTAACTCCTTAGACCGCGCGTCTACCTGTTCGACTGTTGCCGATGTGTCTGTTCTAAACATATATTTTAAGATCCTAACTATTCCAGTCCACGATAGGATATATTTTGTATGATGATTGTAACTGTATCGTTCTTATTCCAGAGCGCAGTGAAGAATACCTTGTCCTGTAACCGATACTTCGTCAAAGTGCCACAGCTTGAGGACGAGAAAAACCAGCATTGTTTGTGGGGCCTGGACCCTTGGTCTGAAACTAAGCTTATTAGGAAAGCGTTCCGGTTGCGGAAGCAAAGTCTTGGTCAAAAATTAAGTACTTTGAACAAACATTCCAGTCTACCCTTCGAGTTGTCTTCTTTAAGGTATTTTTTTGTTGTCATTATTCTATTAACAGTCTCTTATTTTATGTCAAGTATTATTGTTATTGTGGATAACTTTTAGTAACGTGGAGAAATTTATAATGAAAATTCTCTTCCACTTGCTGAATTTCTGCTGTTAATAGCAGCTTAAAGGTCACATTTTTTGTAATAACAATGAGATGATGGAACTATTATGTATGTTGTTACAAGATTAGTTACATCCAAAGGCAGTACTCCTGCCATTCGGTGCTTTGAATCGTAATGGCAGCTTGATAAAAATGATCTAGGAACTTCCTTAGGTTGTATCGAACTGAATTTGAAATTCGAAGTAAATTTGAACCTAGCAATAGCATACATTAAGTTGAGTTTTACATTAATTCTGTTCTTTGACACTGTAGAGCGATTTAAAATATTCATTTTTGTTTTAACGTAACTAGAATTAGGATTTATGAACGCTCTTTCTAGATATTAAAAAACCTTTGATACTATAAGAAGAGCCGTAAGTTTAGCATCTTCAGAATATTCAGGGATGTATGACAACATCGTAAAACGGAATGGTACGAGTAAATTAAAAACTCCAAGTCGAGACGTTTGAAATTGACCTGATTTGCCCTTCAGATTGAATTGTAATATACGGATTCTGAAATTAGGTAGTTCCAGAAAATGTATAGATAACATGGATGTTCCCTCACGAATTCGGTTTTTGTGTTTTTTCTGCTGTTGATATTGTTGTTGTTTTGTTGGTGTTATTTTAACCAGTAGAACTCTTTTTGTTGTAATATTTGACCGATGTATTTGCTGATCTTATTGTCCCTTGTACCCCTTCGTTGCCATGAAATAAATCAAATTCAATACTGTATGTCTGTGACTGTCAAACATAATTTGCACTAATGGATGTTGATGAATATCTGAAAAGTTAAGGATATTAGCATTGTAATAAAAAAAAGTTTTACACACTTTACACACACACACACAC
>JAGDQP010029126.1:0-21026 GCA_022664845.1 Lepisma saccharinum
TAAATTGTGCCCGTTGACTGCAATCGGTCACGTGTGTTCTGTAGAAAACGTAACCGTAAACGTGGTTCTGCAAAATTCCACTAGGTGGCAAGGCGGTGCGTTGCAAATGTTCATGGCAGTCAGTGGCAGAATATTCCTCGGTAATAACGGATGTGGAACAGTCAGTGAAGTCTCTTAAGTTATGTGTGATGCAGCCAGCGGCGTCATTTCAGTTTTTGCTTGACGGGGGCAAGATCATTTAGGAAACACCTTATCAGATATATCGTTTGGCCAGGGATTTCGCCAGGATCTTTAGTGTGGGGGTGTAAAATCAAAATTGAGAGGGCGTAAGTCGAGTTTTGCACAGTTTCTATCCACTTATGACAGCAAAAATATTAAAGTTTGGGGAGGTTTATTTGATATTTTCGTGAAGAGACACCCCCTACAGGGGAATCTGGCAGAATCATTGCGCTTGACGCATCCCACCTATTTCCAAACATAGGTTTTACTTTATACTCTGAATATACGTAATTCACATTCATATAGGTATTCTGCCTGTTAATATGATATAGATAGAAACAAGTAACACTCATATGTCACACACAAAGTAAATATTGTGGTGGCAAAACTCTTATAATGATGTGATCCCACAACTTGAATAAACGTTGGATCTACACATCAAAATATGCAAAAAAAAAAAAAAGTGTTTCTACATTGATGACTCAACCTACAAAACTGGGAAAACCAGAGCAAAGACAATAGCACTGGACTTCCATTGAACTAAACGAAATTTTCAACTCTCATGGAGAGGGAAGACAAAACTTATTTTTTTTAAAAACAAATGGCCTCCCTTAAGGCCACCACACTTTTTCCAGCAATACTAGAACATTTTAGACATAGTAAATTCAACTTACAAAACATGACTCACCTTCGGAAGTGAAATGTTCTCAAACCTAAACAAAAACTAGAACTTAAAACTCCCTTACAAATTAATAAGAAAAACGCTCTAATCAGACCTACTTCGTAATTCTGACACCAGCTACATATAGACCCTGAGATATGAATCAAAGACTGCCCACCAATATATACGTATACATCCACGGAGAAATATAAAAAATGATAAGGTTAAAATTGACTCGAAGAGACCTACTGCTTAGGCAGTATACTGGTAACATAGAAAAAATGACTACTTGCTATACTTAGCACAAAAATGACAATACTCCAAACAAGAAGAACAGCGAAAACAAAGAAATAAACAAGAGTTCTCTAGATAAGACTTAGATGACGCAAGTTGTCCTGTCTTGTGGCAATTCTACAAAGCAAACTCGGCCATATCCCGATCCGAACGACTCAGGAAAGAAGACACAAAAGGAGGCCTACTAACGTTCATATTATAATATTTCTCAAAACCACATTCTGAAAAGGCACACAGCTGTGTTTTACGATGCTGCTTATACACGGACTCAAACGTAACAAGTGCGTAGAATATTAACAAGGCCCCGAGACAAAGCCAAAGCAAAAATTGAAACAAATTAGTTATGAAGAAACATACAGAACAGGTGCGCACCAAGCAAAAATATCAAATGATCCAATCGAATATATTATTCGGGAGAATGAGCAGTAGCGAAACAGTTAAAGAATTCCAGTTAACAAACAATACCTCTAGAAAATTATAGAGGCCGCTTAGGAATGTTTATCAAAACAGTACACATTGAAAGATGTACATTCATTTTCAACACATTGGAATCACACATTTCAGCTAGTATGTGCCGAAGCAGAACAATGAAAACGCAACTCTTATAGCCTTTTCTGAAAGATATAAAAACGATAGGCAGACTAAACTACTCATCTTCTACACACTTAGGCCCAAAATGTTCATACACGAACAAACACAATGTACCCAAAATAACAAATAGGCCCTAGGTGGCCGAGTGTCGATCGCACTTCTCTGTTATATGGTAGGTCACAGGCTCAATCTTCGTAGAAGTTCATAAAACGAAGGCTTGGAATCCATTTTACAAAAAATCTGTACTTTTAATCCTTGAAAATCGACTGACTTACTTTACACGTTAACAATGATTCAACAACCAACAAAACACTAAATGTGAATAATTATACGATAACAAAAAAAGTGCAATTAATAATAATAAACATCAGAATACAGTCACATTGGTTCTGTCAAGCACAGAAGACGTGTAGACACTAATCAACCAGAAAACAAAGGACTCAGAACTAAGAACAACTAACAAGAAATGAGCTAAAAACAGCAAAGAATAGAAACTTATACAGCAATTGGCTCAGTAAAAGGGATGCAAATTTGGTATTTATACACGCTAAGGGGGTTCCATACCATAAATTTAAGAACCCAAACTGGAATATAAACTGTGATGGTTCCGGGAGGGCCATGTTTCATGTCTCCTTCCAGACTAAGTTTCAAAATAAACTAGCCGGTATTTAATTATAAAAATGAACTATTGATTCAATAATTTTAACAATTGCCATTAGTTACCTACAATGTACTGTTCCTCTTGTATTAATAAATAATGCGGTTAAAGATTTTCAATTTCTATTTCACTTCTCCTTTATTTTATCATTTTACTCAAAATATTTGTGTTCTCGCGGCGCGCACGGGACAGGCAAACAATTTAGCGGCATACTATATTGCGACCGTGCACACCCTTTGAGAATCATTGTTATGAAAAGTCTAGTCAAAATTCGACAGACACAGCAAAGAGTTTCTCGGCGATCCAATTGTAACTTCATGCAGACGTAACGCAGAATTATTCTTGAGCGGATACAAATATGAAAGCAAAAGGGTATATATATATATAAACTTTTTACAGAAGACGAAGGTATACGCCCGATTTGAAAACGTACTATAAATAAAATTAAAAACAATTCATAAAATCTTTTTCTCATTTTTGATCTTTTTTTGTGTGTATGAGGTCGGCGACAAATTAATTACTGTAACAGGCAATTAAAACTAACTGGCCTACATTGTGTAGCGTAGTTGTTTTAGTTATGAATTTGGTTCCGACGAACTCCTACAAAGGAACGAAATTGAAAAAAAAAGTATATTATTTTTGTTTACTTTTCATTGTGTTTTTATGTCGGTTTAATTTATCTTTTTTTACTTTTTTTTTTACTTTTTAGTAAAGTGTATATTCTCATACACAGGTCAATTGCTTCCCCCTAAATGACGCATCTGAATACAGCAAACTAAAACGTACAGTCAGGGCTACAAGAATCCGTATGTTTCAATGGTATAAGAGCAGGATGACAGTGGAAGACGATCCAAAAGCCTGGACGATCAACAGCGCATGTTGTAGATAATGTTGCATCAAGTAAAAGAATCAAAGGAACCGTTGTGTCACTGTACGCATGTTATAGGAGAAACTTGCTATCTATTGATTCGTCTACCACCAAACTTTACAGCAGACTTCAGAAAAAAATTAATGTAATGCAAAAACCGTTCCTTACACGGTACTGCCCTGCCATGTGGCAGAATTTCGCGGAAGCACTCTCATTATACGAAACATATAACCGGTAATTGATTACAATCAACATAACGACAAGGAATGTAACTGCTTCTGAAATACAGACTCTATTCTGGAGCTTTTAAAAATGAAGTCATATATATTGTGTGTTAACTTCTTAGGAATTCTGTGGTCATGCGTTCTAACTTCGACTTCGAAGAAGTAATCCATTTATAGTAAAGTGGGCGTAAATTAATATGGTTTGCCCTTTGGCCTTTTTATCAATTCTTGGAAGAACTGTAAAATTTGTACGTAAGATAAAATGTATATTTACTGAAGACCCTATCACGATGGCATGCTATTGGTATTAGAAGGATGATGAAGTCAAATTGCTTTCTGGCTAGTGTACGTTTGTAACAACAGATCTCATTTGTTTATCTCGCAGAAACTACAAAAACAGGTATTAGTTTCTGTAGTTAATTGAAAAGTTTTCTGCCAATCTCATGTTGTGTAAATAGGTTGTTGGATTTTCCAACAGGGGAAATATGTCTTGTTGAGGTTGATTGCGATTCTACGACTTTATCTTAATTTTTATTATTAAGCTAGATTAATCAATTCTGGTTAGATGTTACTCAAACAGGACTCTTTATTTTGTAAGAACTAATGGCAAAATATAAAGCTTCTTCAAATATGCGTACATTCGAGGCATACAAAACTCACACTCATATCACACATGTACACATTTTATTTGAGGAGTTCTGAAGCGAAAGGATGCCTGAAGTGACATTGAAAAATAAAAAAAGTTCCAATCCTTCTTTTTTCTATAACATGAAATATATGTGACACGGATTATTTCTATTTTGAGTCACATATATTTTGTGTTATGTTTATATTATAAAAGATAAAACTGTTTTTTTTAAATTTTCAATGTCATTTTAATCCTTTTGGTTCTGAGGCTCTCTTTTCATTTTACTTTTAAAACATCCACACAACAAGATTCAAATTAACTTCACTGGATTGTTTCTAAGATGTTTCAAGTTTTATCTTTAGCTCAGTTAGTTTTAAATAGGTTGGATTTTCTGCAGGGAAACATCAGACACATGTTTTTCCTCAATTCGAAAAAATATGATTAGATGAAGATGTGATCTTTTGGATGTCACGGTTGTCACCTCCATAATAAATAAATATCGAATAAATGTACGTTTCAAAGTTAAAGAAGCTATATTAACGAAAAGTATAGTGAACGCAAGTTAAAATGTAATTTTGTGGCGCTCTTTGTTGCTATTATTTTTTACTACTATGTACTTCAGTATGCTCTGACAGGCCGTTAGAAATCTAAATAATCACTTTCCTCAGTAAGCATTTTTCAGGTCTTTAGTTTAGTCAGGATGACCTGCAGTAGGATTCGAACTCACATGCCTTCCAAGTACCGAACCAAAGACAGCTATGGTTGCTATAAAGGTCGATCAAATGAAGAGGTACATTTCAGTGACACATGTATATGTTGTTTACATATAGTCGACACCGTTATTAATGTATATCCGTCCCACTTAGACACAGGATAATGTTTTTGTGGAAAATGTCCTTGGTGTGGGAAGTGATTCTCGTGAACACATGCTGTCACCTCTTTCCTTACGTCATTTATTTAGGGGAACTAAAATAGGAAAATCACAGATGTTTATAGATTATAGATGAGAGGATGTTTAAGTACTTTTCAGTTATATTTGAGAAGCTAATATGTAGTAGCCTCTGACACATGGATCCATTATTGTCGTTCCCTAAAAATTATATCAAAAGACGCAATTCTCTCCACTCTTCCCCTCAAAAGGTCCATTGAGCGGAGTGGTTCGGAGCTAATTTTACCAAAAAATTGTATGGGGCTTCCTTAGAAGCTCAACAGCTCTTTCAGAATATTAATAACAATTAACTCACTTTTCCCACAAAGATTCAACCAAGAGCAAAGAAAGCTTCCTCAGGCTTCGTAGCAAGTGTTAAAACCACAATTAATATGCTCTGCTTTGTACTTCGCCGTGAATATTTTTTAGTCATCGAACTAAACCATGTTTAGCTCTTTAGTCGTATAAATAACTTGCTCTCATAAAATAATTACATTTTAAGTGTTCTCTTTTCATTTTTCACTTAGTAGAAAACTGATTTCACTTAGCGTGAAACAATGTAGTAATTCTTACTGAAGTTCTCTTGTAGGACGTGCAAACGGCTACATGCATATCTTCTCACAAATAATCTGACTTAACACGATAGAATGGAGGAAATTTAGCAAACTGATTTACTACACCTTCTTAGAAGTGTAAGTCAGTGGCATCTAAAAGAGGTGTGCCCGTGAGCTGCCATCTAGTAGCTACCACAAACTAGTATATTGCTTGTCTGTGCTAATTACTGTGTCAACTACAACCAACGATAAAAAAGAGTGGCAAGGTAATACTCATTAGATCACCAGTGGTCTAGTGAGTAGAACGTTAGCTTACGGCTGAGGTGACACAGGTTCTCTTCACAGCCAGAACTCTAGTTTTTTTTACTTTCCACTAAAGAACTATTGAATCAAATAACGAAACCTCTGCGACATGCTACCAATACACCAAAGTGCCAGTTCCACATAATCTTTGTCAGTGTTGTTTATGGTCCAAGCAGTACTGCATCTGCGCGAGAATGGACCCGCCTTAATATGACTTGCTAAATTGAGACACTTCTGGTAATCGGGAGACCGGAATTCGAGTTTCCGTCGGTCCAGTTTTTTTTCTTCATTTCAACTTTCAACATTTCTCTGAAGTTGCTTTTTTTCTGTCATGAAATGGGTCCTTTCCATACTTCTTCGGACACTTCAACTCCTGTATTGAATATGATAGCGAAAAAAATAAATAATTTTCTTGTCTTCTCCATACGCTATTTATATTTCGCCTGTATTATTTATTCCACAGTTGACTCACACTAGCCTCTCAACACAGTCCTAGTCCCGTTTTTGAAACCGGAAGTAACAGAGCTTAATAGTGCGTATAATGAAAAAACAATACCTAACCTGACTTTTTAAACAACCTAACCAATGGTCTTTAACTTTTTGTTAAAAATCAAATGCGTTAAGTTATCTTTTTAATAAAAAATATTATCCTCTCGTCGGGATTCGAACCCGGTCACCCGATCAGCTCTTCAATACTGTAACTACTTCAACAAGCTAACAATTCCCTAGCTGCTGCTTGTCAGTGTTTTACGGTTCAAGCAGTATTGCGCCTTCATGTGAATGGGACAACCTCAATAGGACTTTCTAAGTTGAAACACTTACTTGACTAAGTAGCAACACTGAACTCTGAAACATAGAGCCAGGATTCGTTATACATCTCATTGGCAAATTTACATTTCAGATTTTCTTTCTGTTATGAGCGCACCTGTATGAACGTCAGTGATTAAGAGAAGATATAGGGTTTGTCCTGCCTGTCTGTCCGTCCCCCTAGATCTCAGCAACTACAAGTCCGACAGAGTTGAGCCATACACCGTTGAATTCGTCACGACCTCAAACGGAGGGAAACTTAGGACTTTAACTCTAAAACTGACAGGCCCCTTTCATTTACTTAGTTTTCTCAATTTTTCCTATGTATTTTCACACGGTATGTTTGTCCCCCATAGATCTCAGTAACTACATGCCACACAGACATGAATGAAACACCGTTCATTTGTCATGGTCTGAAACGGTGGGGAAAATTATGATTTTGACTCTAAGAGCGGCGGGTCCTTTTGAATCGCTTAGCATTCTCCATTTATGCCCCTCTTAGATCTAAGTAACTACAAGTGCGACAGAGATGAGTCATACACCATTGGATTCGTAATGGTCTGAGACCGTGCAATAACCTATAGCTTTGACTCTAAAACTGGTAGGTCTTTTCTAGTCGCTTAGTATTCTCAATTTGTGCCGCTCCTAGATCTCAGTAACTACAACTACGACAGAGATGATCTATACATCGTTGGATTCGTCATGGTATGTCATCGTGAGAAAAACTATGAATGTGACTCTAAAACTGGCATGTCCTTTTCAATTGCTTAGTATTCTCCATTTGTGCCCCTACGATATTTCAGTAGCCACAAGTTCGACAGGGATAAGTCATGAAGCCATGGACACGGTTGGGGAAATCTATGACTTTTACTCTGAAACTTGCAGACCCCAGCATTCGCTTAGACTCAATTTGTCCCTACGACTTTAACTCTTTCTTTTGGATACGTTATAATTTGAATTTATACGGCGACTCTTTGGTTTTGTCTACAATAAAACCATTAGGCCTACTTAGTTTGTTCACTTTGTCTTTCTCTGCAGCAAGCGATTACTCTTATAAAGTAAACGTCTCGGGTGTGGGCGACGTGAAATAATAGCAATAAGTAACGATTAATGCTGATGTTACTCCACTAATTGGCGTATCTTATTAGCCTAGGTGGACGTAGAAAAAAATAATCAATGATAGTTTATACTCTTAAGTATTATAAATAGGAATATGCCACATCAATTTCTTGAAATATGTTTACTTATTGGCTCCTAATTCCTGGTTAACAACAAGTTAATTGAAATCATTGATTGAGACGATTCCTTCCTTTCTTAATTAGGACTACCAGAGTATCACTTCAATACTTGCTTACTTATAAGTAGTTGTATGTGAGTTCTGACCATGTTTGTGCAGGTGTAGTAGTTTAAGGTTTTAACTTTCCTGAATGTTCATATTTCCTGAGCCTTAATTTTGAAAAACCACTATGACTCTACATCTCTTAGTCAGTGCAATCATGTACATAAAAGAAACTTCAACATTTGTATATTATCAGGAGTTATATTTACTCATACGCTTACAGGTTTTTGGATTGGACATTTACTTCACTCATTCTCATTTATTTTTCCTTACATTAGAACATTTTATACTTAGACTTCATTAATCTTTAAAAGCGTTCGCATGATAGGTACAAGTAAATAGATTACATAACACTCATTAAACGTTGTTATAGGAAGCGAAACTAGTTGTTTGATAAAACAAGATTTTGTTCAGAGACTTACTTATATTTTCTCAAGGGGATAATAAATTCCTTTCTGATTTAGAGAATAGGAAATTTTAAGGATATATTTCAAATTTACGTGAATATTTTATTAAGAACAGTGTTCAAGAATGACCTCTCAAAACAGTTTTAAAAATGCAAATATGTGAATGTGAGAAGATAAAAATTCATTACATTTATTGCAAAGTAAATTGCCCTGAACGCCTTCCAAAAGTAAGAAAACAGAAGTGAACATAATAGGAATATAACAAATTGAAACACGATTTCATTATTTGTAATAGAGAGACTGTCATTTCAATTAAAATAATTTTTATGTAATGTTTCAATTCATTAGAGTAATGTTCAAATAATTGTTTAGAATTAAGCTGATGGAAAAGATAAATAAGGTGAGCTGTTCTTACCAAAAACGTTTAATATTCTTTCTAACATTCATTCTTTCTTTTCCTATTAGAGAGGACTGTTAGAGACTTCTAGGTTGCCATCTATTTTACAAGAAATATAAGATGATAAAATCTAAAGCATAGTAGTTTAGTTATATACTTTAATTAAAAAAATGTAATTCGGTCTAAAGCGACGAAACTATTTATAAAATGCAGTGCGAAATGGTCATCTGTGTTTTAATGCTCAAGAAAAGGTAAACATATTCGAAACAAAATTTCTATATGCAGACAGTAATGAGCAGATATATTCTAAGAAATATTGTCGTTACAAAATTCATAAATAGTATTTGTCAAGTTCTCTTTCTACAATATACTTTCCAAAATTATTTCCGATCCGAAATACAAAATATTATTTCGAAAATTCAATTTAAAATACAAACTACTGGGTTTATCTCTAGATTTTCATAGGGTTTATATCCGGAGAATCAAGTTGATCATTTCAGACAGATGAATTACAAATATTATTGTTTACAAATTGACTCCTCAGAACCATGAGATTGTAAAACTAGAAATTGTGTATTGCTATAACAGCCCGAAACTTCGTTGCTTCATAATAATCATGGAGAAACATAGATAGTGTGCAATACAAATGAAATCCAAAGTATACAAATGTAATCGCACAACGATCCTTGACCTACATAATTATATAGTAGGTAACATGGGATCATCAAAACAGACTCTACAAATATATTAGAAAATTACAATGTAAACGGAACTATTGAAGTTTTCTGAATAATGATTGAAATATGCTAACATTTCAATATAAGATATTTCTTTCATATTTATGTTTTAATAGATATTGAGAAGGATTTTGATAAAAACAAATTAGGTGAAAAATTCAGAGCTGAACATTTGTTCAATTAAACAACTAAACGTTAATTATTATCGCTTCCAAAGCCAGCGACAAAGAGTGCTTTGACGAGCGTGACATCCTCTACCACGAGATAATACATAATGAGACATGTATTTATTGTGGAAATGTGAGATCATCTACGAATGAAATAAATGTTCTAGTTTGTGACATTCTTCCATGTTATGAGAAGTCGTCAAAACATCCAACATGTCTCATTATGGGGAACTGGCAGCCAGTGAGTTGTTGATGATGATGCACCAGTATATCAGGTATGATTTATTATTCGATTATCATAGGAAGATACTAAAATAGCTGGTAACTATGCGCAACTTACAAGTAAAGTACTGGAAGTGAGGACTCGAGTTGCTCAGCAAGTGATACCTTAAATTGAAGCTAGTGAGGGTATAGTACACCTGTGAAATCCTTGCTGCAGAGCTCCAGTAATAAAAAGGTTATGATGGGTCAAAGTTCAAATAGAAAGCGAATTGAGCTGCTTGTGATGTCCATGTTTTGCTGATTATCCCGATGGTAATACGTCGTAAGTTGCTCCCAATTAATGTAATGTGTAGAATGATATCCCTCTGTCTGCCTGATAACCCGCTTTAGTTTATTCGTGTATGAATGTCCTTGTGCATGTTTGCTCCTGTTATTGATGTCAATAAAAGTTGTTTTTCTTTTCTTTCCAGAAAATGGAAGCAGGTGTTATCGTTCATGCTCTGTATGAGAAATATGGATTTGTTAATAGGAGAATGAATAGGTATGAAGATTCATTGTACAAACAAATAGTGGAGATACTTCAGTACAAGACGGAAATCATAGAAGTTAGAACTCTTGGATTTGCTGGTGACAGTGATGAAAGCGATGATGGAGACTACGGTGATGACGTCTTTGATGAGGAAATGCCAAGTACATCGCAAGGTTCTCAAACACATCAAGAGTCTCCGACACCTTTAGCTTCTTCAGGTAAAGAATATCAGCCTTCGCCAAAAAAACAAAAACACATCTTGGACGATGATTATAAAGAAGCAGCTTACATGTTTTGGACACACAATGAGAACCCGGAAAAGAAACGAAGGAAATTTTCATCTGTCAAGTCACAGAATAGATTAATTCAATCGAAAAACATCCTCTTTGAATATAAGGAAAAAAGGCAAAAACCCAGTTATAAGAAACTTAATGCAGCAGTTCACGATAAATTCAAAGAAATGCTCGAGACATGTACAATTATACACGACAGGACTCTTCGCTTTTGGGCTCTTCAGATAAGTAAAGAGCTAGATCCGGATAATACTCTACAATTCAAGGCATCTCGTCACTGGCTGTCTAATTTTAAAAAGAGAAACAATATCGTAAGTCGTTCTATCAAGCATAGGGTTAGCAAATCGTGGACATCAAAAGAGGCTGAATTAAATCACTTATCTATATTTATTACGTCCATGAAAGAACTTATGTTACTAGAAGACCTGAATCCTCGTCAGGTATTAAATGCTGATCAAAGTCGATTTGACAAGGAACTCCATGCATACAGGACTCATAGGACTAAAGATACGGTGGTTGTAAGAGGTTCATTTGGATCAGTCAGTGCTACTTCTCATTCATATATGATCATGCCGGTTATTTCCATGGATGGTGAAATATTGCGTCCGATGTACGTTCTTGTATCCGAATCCAGTGGTCAATTTCCAGGAAATAAGCAAAAAGATCCCGATAACATAGTGTCCCATCCAGGAAAGACTGCAAACATGAACAAAAGTGATTTAAAAGAGTTTTATTCTGTATTCTGGAATAGCCTGCCTGCCGATCGTGATAAAGTCTTGCTTTTGCTGGATTCATGGAGTGCAAATAAGGATGATAACGTATCAAATGAATTATGCCCTAATCATATAACACTGTTCAAACGTTTAATTCCTGGTGGTTGCACTGGTTTCATCCAACCACTTGATGTTTACTTCTTCTGTCCATATAAATCATTTATCAGGTTCATTACTGACACAGTTATCGCTTCCTCGGAAATTAATCTCTGGCATCGGGATAACATTTTACGAATGCAGTCCTTCACTATCTTCCAATTCAGCGCCTCACGATTTCGCAACATGATCAGGTTTACGTTTTACAAAAGCGGCTACTTGGATGAGGAGCCCGAGCCCTGGATATCTCCATTGGATTATTGTTTTGATTCTAATATACGTGACGAGTGTTACAAGACCTCATGTGAGAACATCTCTTTTGTCAAGTGTGCTCATTGTGAGCAAAGTATCTGCTTATCACACGCCTTCATTGACTACTTACATATTGATTGTATCAATGTGTAGTACTTTGTACGTGCCTCTTTCCTTCAAATGAATCGCATTTCAATTCAAAACCATGTCCTTCTCACATTTGCTCTGCCTTTGTTTCAATACAATTCGCTTTCTCTTTGAACTTTGACCCGCCATAACCTTTTTATTTCTGGAGCTCTGCAGTTAGGATTTCACAGGTGTACTATACTCGTCACTAGCTTCAATTTAAGATCCTCACTTCGGGTACTTTACTTGTTAGTAATCAAAACTACACCGAAACTCCAGGTGAGAATAACAGTGCTATCGTTTTTAAGGAGAGCAGAAACCTCCTTTTGCTAACCACTGAAGTGAATAGCACCCAAAATAGAGTTGCAGCTTTTTTGTATGGAAGAGAGGTAAAATTCTAGATGAGCTATTCCTGTGTTTTTTTCACAATTGCGAAATTTATTTTGGGTAATTTGTATTCGATTTTTTTACTAACCTTCAAATCGTGGAGGACACATATAGAAGGAGGTATTGGGTGTCAAAAAGTGTTCTATGAAAAATATTAAGAAAACAAATGAAAGATGACTAATTATGACCATTGTTAGCATTTGATGTCTTGTTTAGATTGAAATTGAACTGGCAACAACGAAAGTGATCAGTCAGAAAATCTGTGCGTACCAGTTATTTCCTTTTTCTTCCTCAGTGCTGCCAGATAAAGCAGTCGTATCAGGTTAAAACTACACGAGATGTGGGATATTTTGTCGTCGGAATAAATTCCCACTTTATGAACTTTTGATCAGGTCTATTAAAAAAGAGGAAAACTAGTTAGAAAAGGAAGTAACCGTGATTGTTGTAAATTAGTGTGGAGAACTTTCTGTTCAAAGAATAATAATGTGGAATGAAAGAACTGAACGCGCGCGGATTCTTGGCTGGCAACCGACGCCACACCAACCACCGAGGCCCAACCCCGAAGTGCACCTTCCGCCTTCCTATGTGCATAGATCAGCTACTCCTGCTTCCTGGTTGCTCTCCACCCACAAATGTTAGTTTTTTCTTGCTTTTCCAGGAGGTGACATAGACGAAAATGCATGGGCACGAAAATACGATTCTCTCTATGGTCATGCACAGTCATGAGCACAGACGAATATTTTTTCCACATGCATTTTCTTCTTATTCACCTCGGGCGATGCAAACAAACTACCATTTGTGGGTGGAGAGCAACCAGGACCCAGGATCTAGAACTTTTCCAAAAATTAGCCGAGGAATAAGATAATTACTGTACTCCATTACAACTGATTTTGATAAACCGAAACACGAAAACTAGGAGTCTCTCTCCTGCGGCAAGGTTTACTGTAATCGAGGTCGTGGGAGATAGTGGTTGTTCAGCAAGAGATAACACGTTCAAACCCTGCTTGGGGTTAGTTTTTCCTTCATGTTTGCAGAAAATGTTATAAAATCTAAAATGCATTTCATATTTTACGGGAAGATAAAATAACGACAAATTTAAATTTAAAGAATCTAATCATAAAGAAACAAATCATTTATAGATATTAATTAAAGTGTCAAAAATCACATAGTAGCGATTTAGGCAAAATAATTCACTACTAATACAGCAAGGTGTTACAGCGTTTACAATTCACTTTTGAATATTATTTTCATTGGAATAGTCCCAGATCATTCTCAAAATATTGGCTAGTAACAAAGAAATAATTTATGTTAAATGTGTTGAGAGAGGAGGGAAATTAGCTCCTTCTTCAGCGAAGAGAATGGACGCCCTGTCGAAAGAACTTAGAGGGAAGGACACTAATTTGGGAAGGGTGATTGCCGTGGTTTTATTCTAAGAACCAACCAGGCTTTCGCCTGGTAAAACTGAGAAAAAGCAGTGGATAAATCCTCATTCAGGGGTTGTGAAGCCCGGCTTCCCAAATAATAATAATAATCTGTCTACCGACTGACAATTTTGTAAACGTAAGCAAGTATTTCTGTATATTTTGTTATTCTAACATTTAAACAAAGAGAAAATTGTTTCAATCAATTGCTACAATTAATTTTCTTATTCACCAGGAATGAAAGTCAAGTTAGTAAACATTTAGCATAAATTTGACATGGCGTGCTCTTGTTTAAATTGCTTAAGACGCTGTTATTGATTTAATTTCTTCTATGTATCCTCCAAACTAACAAGATACGACAACTACTGATATAACGTCAATGTTAATTGCTATGTATTGACATTATTTTACATCTACCCTTTAAAAACTTTATTGGAAAAATCCTTTCATTCAGAAAAAAGCAACTCTTAGTTATCAACCAACCTCCAAACGAGAGACCAGGGTTCAAATTCTTGTCACTCGAGTGTTTAGTATGTTTTATGAAAAGCTGAAATTAACATTTAAATATCTAAAACAACTATATAGACCATATTTTAAAATGTTAGTCCCTTTCCAATAATTTGAAGGCTATTTTATGTGTATTTTTTTTTATAACTTCAAGTCATTAACATCTGGGTCCTCATGTCAATTTATCTCAAGTTCTACGTAGTCACAGACATTAAGCGACAGGTGTCCTTACGCGAGAGACTGAGGATGAGAGCGCGTTGGAATCTCTTCAATTATCTAAATAACTCTTTTCGTAAATGTGCGTGACTCCTTTATCCTGCACCAATTAATTTCCCTGACTTTTTCTTTGGCAAATATAGGCGACATGAACAAATTTGAAGATAGTTATATAGTGGCTGTCTTTAACAAGAAGGCACGGTTTGGGACACGGGACATTTAGTTTGGGACCAGACTTCATTTGATAATAGTACACTATTCTGGTGTTAATATACGAAAATACTTTGGAACGAAAGAGACATCTTGATAAATGTCAATAAGGTTTGACGTTCCACCATATCTTCTCAAAACACCGTGTTCTTGTCTAATCTTTATTTGTTATTCAAGAGATAGAAATATTTTTTGCTTTTCATGCTTCCACGATAATTATCATTCTGGTTTCTGTACATAAATAATTCCATGACAGAATAATTTGATTTTGTATATTATTCTGGTACTGTAGTCTTTTTTCTGGTAATTTCCAATAAAATATTTAATATATTTCTCTATATACAATTTTTCATGATATATACCAAATGCATATGATTACTTGCAAGCAAAATTATTTTACGAATTAGCCCAATTTCGTGAAGCCCTTTTTTCCGCGCAAATTTGTTAACGCTTCAACAAGACCATCTATTTAATAACAAAATGTTTTACAGTTATTTCATTTTCATTCTTTTTCGCTACAAGGTATAAAATACTAATCTTGGTAAAAAAAAAATGATCGATAAAAGTTATGCGCCCAACGAGACTCGAACCTACAACCTCTCGTACATGAGCCAACCAATCTACCGCTTCATCCACTTTTTAAACTTTATTTAACTGATTTCAACTGACACTTCTTGATTTCATCTGTTTCAACTGATACCCTTGGAACTCAGTTAAAAGCACACACAAACATCCATGCCAATTACGGGATTCGAACTCACAACGTTGAAGTCGCTGGCCTAACGCCTCAGACTACACGGCTACCTCCATCGGCTACCGAGGAGGTATAATGGTATAAGGTATAATGTCTATTATGGTATAAGAGACAGGGGCGTAAGAATAATTGCTCGGGCCGGCCTACAAAAACTAAATTTGGAGCCCCTGAAACAGAACAAACTTCTGACCCTTTTCCGTTGAATTCAGTATGTTTAAGAAAATTTGTACCGGTCAAGTCATAGATTTTGGTAATATTTTTTCTATAAGCTCTTATGGAAATTTAAGAGACCAGTATTTTGTTTCCGCATCCCCGAAAAAAATGTCTACCGAATTATTCCTTCCTGAAGTTCCTTATTGATAATTATTGAAGCTCAAAACGTGTATGCTGCACTACTATTGTCAAATCATAGCAACTAATAAACATTACGAAGTCATTCCTTTTTATGACAGATATTTGTTTCTCGTATGTGCTGTCTAAAGAGTACTCCCATATGATTTGCACAGGATACAGAATTTCAGATAACTTAGAAGAAGAATTGACAATTCTAATATTTCGGAAATTTCTTACTCCCTTCCATAATAAAGTACATACGTGTTCTTTAAGACTTTGAGCAACCACTTCTAGGTACACTATCGCAAAAATACATTTACAATGTTGGTATTGTTACTTTCACTGTAACAACAACGGAGATTTGGTGTTTTCGAAAAGTTCGATATATTCAAACGCCATTTCCAAAAAATAAAAATAAATAAATGAAAACATAAAAGTAAAAAAAAAAATATTTTTCGGCTTCGGGAGAGCTAATGAATTTTACGGAAGAGGCTGCCTTAGTCACTTATAATTCATCCCCTCTCCCGTAAAATTCATTAGCTCCCGAAGTGTTTGCGAACGATTACCAATACAAAATTTGATTACCAATACTGGCAGATTACAAAACTTAAGCAGTTTTAGGACACTTTATTCTGAACTATACTGAAAAACCGGCGTCTTGTTTGGTCACAATATTCAGTGGATACCAAGACCACAGAATAGCACACTTCTAATCGAGAATTATGTAGTGCTTGAGATGTTTGCATTTATTTAAGAGATCACCATAATCTGTGTGATTCACATTAGTCAGTTCTTCATACTTTTTGTTTGGCTCAACAGAATAAGTTGTTTTCAATCGACATTTCAAAGATATTTCTGTTTCTTCATAATGTTTATAGTACAGTGTATGCAGTAGAGCTTCACCATCAAGCACATATATTATCCCTTTCGAGGGGCGTGTGCCATCGTCGCTTTTTGCTGCTTCTCTCATTAGTCCACCTCCATCAAATAGAGATAGTAGGAAAGTACAGAGTTCATATGAAAAGAGTTCCTCCAAATTATATCTATTTGTCTTTGCACAAAGAAGCAATGTGAAATACGTGAAGGAAGTGTGTGTGTGTGCTTGATGTAAAAAACATAACAACCCTTTTGGTGTAGGAAGGATGTCCATTTTCGAACCTTATCAAATGCAGAGAGGAGTAGCATTTAAACCATAGATTTTATCACAGTTGCTTAATTCAGAAACCGCTGGAAACAATTGCATTACAATTTTGTATAAGTCGAGCTCGTTTTCGCCCTAAAATGACTAATCTTGGTTTCGTGTTTTTTTTTGGCGCTACTTTCACATCTATTGTGTTCTCCACCGTTCACAGATCCGTTTCTTCACATTTTTTTCATGAACTTTTGGTAAACTATGGGCCAGTCACTTCGACCCGTCACGATTTGGTCTATTTACACCTTCGTTAAAAATCCACAAACATCCATGCCCTGGGCAGGATTCGAATCCGCAACCTTCGAGTAACTTGCCTAACGCCTTAAACCACACGGGTACCTGGTTGGCACAAATTTGTTCATACCTTGAATACGGTTGCGTGCAATATGTCTGCTCTCTCCGTATGGCTCTCGTTCAACGCAGTTGCAATTAATCTGCTAATGCAACCACCACTCTTTGGCATAAACTCCATCCATGTTTAAAGGGTTAGCACCGTGAAGAATCAGTGACGGATTCAGAGAGGGGTTGCGGGGGGCACCACATCCTCATGGGAAAATATTTTATTTTTTATAACCTTATTTCAACATATTACCTCTGAGGAAGCTTTGATTTGTTTCAGAAGAAACCTAATTCATCTAGAAAATTAGATGTTTGAAATACCGGTTTAATGTTTCATGATAACAAAAATATCCCAAATCAATATTTCAATATGGGGATTATCATAAATTTATATTTGAAAATACATTGTGGGAAAATATTGAAACATTCAAAAAGTGGGAAAATATGAAATGGTTGGACATTCCTCAAACCTGCGCCCCTCCGCCACTACTGAATAACCTTGAGCGATAGAATGAAAAAAATAAAAAAAGACATACTTTTCTTAAACAATTCGTACTCAAAAGTGAAAAGTAATTTCGTTTTTTCATGACTAAAATGTAAAACATGGGGAGGGCCAATTGAAGAATTTATAAAACGACTGTATATGAGAGCGCTCATTCTTTTCTTTTTAGTCATGCATAAATAAAATTATTGTTTACTTTTCAGTACGAATTGTATAAGAAAAGTATGTTTTTAAAAAGTTTATTTAATATTTTTTGGGAGTTATTTCGGGGTTCTTTTGTGACCGAAATCCTAAATTGAAACCCCTTATCATTGCAGGCAAGTATTTATTTTACGATAAAGAAGTTCATATTTTAAAAAATATATATTGAAATATGCTTTTAAAATATATAAATACATAGAAATATATGAAAGTAATAATGGAATATTGTATTGTCACCCGCCTTACGTTTCTGTGCAAAATTTCATCAGTCTATGGTATCGGGAAATAGGTTAAATTAACGTTGCTAGATTTGAGGACATCACGAATCACTGTGAACTAAAGAAAAGAATGTAAAAAAAAATATTACTTTCCTCAGCCCCAAGTTTCAGAGTCTTTATCTCCTGAGCAAGTGAACGAAAAACTAGATTCATCTTTGAATTCCCGGGAACAAGCTAGCCTAAAACGATATGTTTTAATATAAAGCCATTTACACTTAGTTTTTTTTAGCGAACTTCAATATGGCTACCGTGATCTTCCATCAGATAGAGCTTTACTTATATTACCTATAGATCCAACATTTGGTCTTAGTGCCTCAATCCGTTTTCTTTACTTTCAAGCGTATTTCCAGGCTTTAGCCTTTACTGTAGCTCTTATAGAGGTGTCGAATTTCGGGCCTTATCAGACGACAGAGAGCGGTAGAGCTTATTCCATCGTTTACGTCATCTTTTTTGGTATAGAAATCGCTGGAAACATTTGTATTACAATTTATTCTAGGTTTACCCAATTTCCATCCTAAAATGACTAGGCAAGCAGTACAAAAGCGAAGAGAGGGATTTAAAACGCATAACAGGCTAACATGAAACAGTGTTGCTACGCAAAATACTGCTTCTTTCTTCATAATTACTTGTTACTGGATGGAAGCTTCATTGGAGCTAATAAAACCTTTATGAAAATTAGATCTCTCATATCTGTGATGAGCAGTTTTTTTTTACATTATATACATGTTAAAATTTGATAATATCAACTGTATTTTCTTATAATTGTATTTATGAGTGAATGATGTAGAAAATCTCTTGTCTATTACAAGAAAGCATGAAAGAAATCCTTGAAAACATCATTTTCATTTTTAAACATTTCTTTTTTCCTTACTGAAATCGATATTTTATGTTATATTCATATTTCAGTCCAATCTTATTTTTTTATCGTAACATGTACTGTACAAGTAGATGAGACAACTTACGAATAATGCACAGAAACAATTAGTTTAGGTCATATTTTTTGTATCAGACAAAACGTTTAGTTTCATAATATTTATGCAATTTAATGCTTTATTTGATACATTCAGAAATGAGTTCTTTGAGATTGCTTTCCTAATCATATTTTGCTACGTCCTAACGTAATTAAGAACGTTAGGACATATCTATCACTACTTACAACGACGAAAAATAAAATCCCAATATCAACGACTAATACTGCACGGTAAAAATTTCCATGAGTAAATTTACAACAAAAATTCGACGATCCTGTTTGGAAAGACGCTGTGTATCTTGTTTTAATATGGATATTATTTAAAATTGATGGCTCCGGAGACAGGTCTGTGACTTATAGGTCCCTGAGCAAGGTGAAACAATGGCTGCTTTTCATTGCTTTATATCGGATGAAGGTGATGTTCTGCGGACGGGACCTACAATTTAAAGTGGGCAGCGAAAAACGTGTGTTCTGCACTGAGTATCGAACACAGGACCCCTTGATTACAAGGCAGCTAGCGTTACCACTCACCCACTGATAACACATTATCATGTAAAATTACTCAACAAAATTCTAGCACTATCATGTAAACTTACCCGGCACGGTTCTGTTGGTGGATTACCTCGAGAACCAAATAGTATTTGAATCACATATGCTTAATAAACGATTGCGTTTGAGATATACAACTTGATATGGTGATATGATGCATACAGGCACATACTATAATGGTTTGTAGTAAATGATTAATCACAACTTACGGTTTACTTACGCCCGCCTCCGTGCTATCTTTCATAGATCTACCGTGAATTAGAGCATAAAATAATCAGTTCAGTAATTTATGTGAGGTACCATCGCTAACAGCGTGTGTGTTTATGCCCAGCCTCCGGTTTGAATTTCAAAATTTTTCCTACATGTTCTTAAGTTTTAATTAAAAAAGGGACACATAGTGAAAGTGCAGGCAACAAATCGAAATTTTAGTGCTGGATAAATAAGACAGCGCATGTCTGCTAGCGTCACGATAATACGAGAATGTAAACAAGAAATTAAGCGGAGGTTTTTGCATAGGAGTGATTATGCGCCAAAGGTCATTTGTATAGTAGTAATTGTTTTTTTGGTCTTTACCTCATACAAGCACGGGTCATAATTTAACAATATGAAAGCTAACAAAAATAGCCTGAGCATTACATGCAATACGTTGCTATGGTTACAACGCAACCGGAGGCATGGTAGCGTTGCCACGCAACTGGCAATTTGCGACTGGAGTAGATTACGACCCAGAGACGGAAGTCAGAACTGAGAGATGGTTGGAGGAGAAAAATAGTCTGCTTCATAGCCCCACTACTCTTCCCCTTCGTTTTTTATTTTTTTGAGTAACCAAGGAGCACTTATTTGTAGAGCACCTTTTCTGTGGTAAAGAAAAAGAAATGAGGTCATTTTTAAACAAAGGTATTCTTGTTAACGTATTGTTAGCACGCCTTTTATGAGAAACTTAATTTTCACACTTTTGGCCTTATGTGATGAGAAAACTGAGAAAATGTTTTTTCTTCTATCTTTTCTTACTGTCTTTCTTCTTCATTTGCAAAAGTATCACGCTCTTAATTACAGAGAATCTACTCTGTCTTTTTTTTCTCACTCCCATTCTC
>JAGDQP010029127.1:9511-23596 GCA_022664845.1 Lepisma saccharinum
TAAGAATTTTTTCCTCAAATTTTAAGAAACAGTTTTTTACTGTGTACTCACTGCTCCAAATTGACAAAAGGAAACCGTTACAGAGTTTGAGAAGTGCATTGTCTGAATCCCGAAGGTATAAACTAGGTTGATTCCACTGCTTACGCCACATTTTTTATCAGTTTTGTAATTGTCAATTGGGGTTCGGAATGTTTATTCACTGAAAATCTTTCCAATTTCTACCAAAATGAGAACTGATCAAACTGGCGGCAGCAAACTCTTGACCAAAATTGCATTCACAACTACGATAAGAAAAATGTTTTTTTATTCTGCGCATGTGCAGAACTTAATACGGAAAATATCCACCTAATCGTACGAATAGTTTGAGATTTCCTTGATTACAATGAAACAACATGAATATTAAAAATTCTGCGGAACTTGCCTTAGAATTCCTAGTAACATTTAAAAATTTTTAACAGTGTACGAACTAACACAATGTCCTATCCAATTTCTTTTCCTATTATTTATTGCTCTACTCTCATCTATTCCAAAATATATTTTAATTATGCAACTTTTCTGTCCTGTTTAATTTGTCAATTCTCTTCCATGTTCACTTTTCGATTATTCCTTCGTGGATGCCACTTTTCTGTTCTATATTACGAAATGCACTATATAAAACATTCAATTAATCTTTTTCTCAATTATTTACTCTTCGGACCACAGTAAAGATTGTTTTTATTATTTTTATCTTTTGTAAATAAGTATCCCGTTATTACTTTTCTCAATTCTTATTCTTACTTACAATAATTCCCAGATACTTAAATCTGGGTACCTGTTCGACAATTTATCTGCCAATTTTGAAGTTTTCTGTGACTTCCTCTGTTCCAAACGCCACTCTTTCCATTTTCCTTACACCTATCTTCTTTCACTCCATATTTTATATAGTTTTGCATACAAACTGTGTGTTTAATTAATTAATTTGTTTCTTAGACCAGAGACTAATACTGACTATGGCTCATGGAACTCGCATATTCAACGCCGCATTAACAACCGTTCGCCATAGGATTCTATCCTGGGCAACATCAAGCCAGTTTTCATAACGAGCATCTACCTCTCAAAGGTCTCTTCTAATATTGTTTTCCCAACGACGTCTCGGTCTTCCCAACGACCTCTTTCTCTCCGGCTTACCAACCAGAATGGAATATAATCTTCGTTTTTCTCCCATTCGATCTACATGGCCTGTCCATCTTAGCCGTGCCGGGTGAATCATACAGTCCATGGAGTTCTTCATTATGTAGTGTCCTCCATTCTCCGGTTGTCTCGTCCCGTTTCGGCACGTGTATCTTTCTCAAAATCTTATTTTCAAACACACGCAATTTATGTTCATTTGCCAGGCTTGTACTCCAACTTTCGCAACATAAAGTTTTACTGGCAAAATAACCGTTCTGTATATTTTCAATTTCAGCTTTTTTGATATCAATCGCGCGGCTAAGAGTTTCTGGACTGAATAGAAACATGTGTTATACCCGATACTAAGTTAAGCAATTTATTATTTCTTCCGTGACTCCATTCTTACTTCCAGAGCCTAACTGTATCTACAGCGTGTTTTAAAACAACATCGACAAACTTCGGGAGGTGTTCCCTCACATCAAAACACGAATGAAAGTTCCTCTGTCAACTTTTCGAAATGTGCATAGTTTCAGACCTAGAAGCTTCTGAAAGTGTGGGAAGATGAACTTCAGAGCGGCTTATTTCGAATACGAAAAACCGGTGAGTGGGCGGATCAGAAAATATTAGAGGAAGTCATACCCCGTCTACACAAAAATGGAAATTTGAAAATTGTTCAGTCCATGGAATCTCCAAAGGAAAAAGAGATTCTCAGAAATGCTCGCAAGTAAAGGTGAGTCGAAATGAGTATGAATTGGAATTAACAATAAATCGTTATCGGTAAATCGATATCGCAAACCGATTCGAAGCGCCGGACGAGTTTCTAATAAATGCATGGTTGCATAACGTAAAGCAGAAAGAATAACATACAATGTGTGAACATTAGGTGTATTTTTTTAACAATGAGAGAGATTGCTATGCCAGTCCGTTGGCGCTGATAATGTGTGCAGACAGCTGCAGTATAGGATAAAAGGCCTCCACGGTGATCGAGTGGGCTTCAGTTCACGAGTCACGGAGTTCCTGTGTTTGAATCACGGATGGGAAAGATTCTTGTATACTTTGTACAACTTAAAGAAGTGATTTGGACGAATGCTATTAGTTACCCAGAAATACAAATTGTATAAATATTTGTGCTTGGTAGAAATAACTACAATGTAATACAGTGTCCTAAATAATAATTATGGAATTGGAAGATTTTTTTATGCGAATTCTAAATCTACTTGGCATAACGTGTACAATATTTCAAATGCATGCCTACAACGGTCACTCTATGCATTTATGCGTTTCGATTGTGGAATCTGAAAATGTTGAGATCTGCTAGTACTCGTGAAAAATACGAGAAAGATAAAGCTTGGCCGTATCGTAAGTTGAAGTTCCAAGAATTCAATTTTGAAATTGAGAATTTTGACGGAAGATGATCTCGTTTACAGCGGATGAATGTCGTGTGGTACGCAGACTTAGTCCAAAAATACTAGTCACCCATTTGTTTTCCCAGTAAGCTGTTAAATAAAGTATTGATATAATATGAAGAGTACAGGGGAAAAACCTGGTAAGTCCATACTCTCTATTTTTCCAGGAGACTAAATTGAAAGTTTCAAGGTAAAAATCTGACAAATCCATGATGTATTGCGTGATTTAAAGTCTTCTGCTATCATACTGACACTTGTCATTATTTGAATTCTCCACTTACATGAGTTTCACCCGTGGGTGAGTGGTACCGGGTTCGATTCCCGGTGGGGACACAAGTGGTTCGGAGTTCACGTTAAAATGTAGGGTCTATGTTCCGCCCTTACGGCGTCACCTTCATCCGATTGGGGGCCAATAGCAAACCACCATAGGTTTACCTTCCTCAGGGACCTTCGGGTCAGCACCTGCTTTGGGTCAGAACACCCATCATCATCATCTACTCTCGGACACGCGTACTTGCCTAATATCGATTAATAGTACCGCTATTGGACTATGGAGGCTGAGTAACGTAACAAGACGTTAAGATTTAGAAATGAAGTAATACGCTTTCACACTATGTTTATTTTATCTCATTGAATAAGAATCGCGTAAATTATATCTGGTCAGGTATGTTGTTGGGAAAATGATCATGCCAGTCACGTGTAATACTCGCGGTATGAACATTGGAAACTAATTTATTTCAATCATGCAGCATGTGAAGTATTCGCGAACGTCATTGCTTCCGAACTTCTGTTTTAATTGAAATATCCATTTTAGACAGTATTCCTTTGAATGTCACCCTGCACAGTAAACAATAGCGGCGTTGATTCAACACTTTTCGGTGTCCCAGGTCTGTGTTAAATCAATACATCAAATGGTGTTGATTTCGGTGATTCAGCACAATGGATGTGTTGTCAATGCTGATTCAACACAATGGAAGGTATTATACTAGTACTATCACAGTGTTCAATCAATGTGGATCACCGAAATCAATACAGTTTGTTGTGTTGATTTAATACAGAAAGTGTTGGTCGCCCTGGGACATCGAAAAGTGTTGAATCAACATTGCTATCTTTTGCTGTATATCTTTCACCCCCTGCCACTCAATTAACCTCCTTAACTCCTGGAATACCGTTGAGGAGATTGATTGAAAACCATGATCAATCCACCCAGTTGTTTTAGAAAATCGAACCTGCTCCCGATACCTTTCACAACTCGCCACTCGTCTCTTGGCGAGTTTCGAAAATTTCAGTGAGGACATTCAGTTCTGTGCTTCGAACTCAGGGTCTTCCATTCAGAAGTAGAACATCTGACTACTAACCTATCTTGTTCGGTAAGAAATAGTGCAATACAAACAATGTTCGTAAGTGTAGTATTATACGCACAATAGATCAAACACGATAAAACAGAATATTATTAACAATTTTCATCGATTTCTTTTCTAGTAGGAAAAAGATATTCAGATAACGAAAATAGTTTTATGAAGATGGAAGCCCTGTATTGTAAGTTGCGTTTGCCTTACATTTCACAATGAATATTGATTTGAGGTAGCTCTCAGAACAAGGAGTAACTCCTGGTGAGGTAGTCGCTTGCTTCTGCAGGCGGCTCTTTTCTCCAACTAAATTGCAAACGAAGAGAGAACTTAGGTTCGCCATGGAAACTTCCAGAAATGTTATTTCAATTATGTTTAAGCACAATAAGATTATAACAATGTGCTCGGAGCATTACAATTATGAAAATAGGGATGACTTGAGAAATAAAATTGTCAAATAACTACAACAACGAGTTTCTTGTTACTTTAACTTTTCTCTGCTTTTTTTTTATATGATACTATCCAGAAAATTCTTTGAAATTCTTTCTCCAAAAATTTCTACACGCTGCTACAGCTCTTCTTACATTCAAAGCTACAGAGATGCAGAGTCAGCGACAAAAATTCGTTGCAGTGTGTTCCATAAAATCTGCTTACGAATTTGTTTGTAAAACTGAAACGGCCCACCGGATCTTTCGGGTCATCCGGGTCAAGTTTTAGACTGGATCACCGGATCACAGGGCCTATGCTTGGGTCTTGTGACCCGGTAACTCGGAGAGCAAAGCAGAGTTTTTAATTCTTTCCTTACTATATTCACTTTTGCGTTTGAAAAGATTTTCTTTCAGGGATGACCAGGACCGGATGTAATACCCCGCGAGGTGTGAAAATACCCCTCCCTCGGAAAGGAAATTCTGAAGTAATTCTGTGTTTGAAGTCAAGACTGGGTCACAGAGTCAATGGGGTCATTCAGGTCAAGATCATGTCATTGGGTCAATTGGGTCAAGTTTTGGAGCGGGCCGCGAGTCTCCTATATTCGGGTTAGACTGGGTAAAAGTGATGCGATTTCAGCTCTGTTTGTAAGAGATACTGAGTCATTCGCAGGTATACATTCTTTCTTTCAACAAATACAAGTATTATCATTATGTATCACATAAATCAGAAAACGAATTAGTTTTTCAGCCTCATATGAACAATTTTGGCGTCCAGAAATTTATTAGCATATTTCACTATTAAATAAATTCAGTAGGTTCCAATAAACTATTGTCTCCCTCTGGAAATGTTGTTGAGTCAATGATAGGACATTGATTGAATTGTGTCTAAAATTATAAGAACTGACAAGTTCTAATCAATGAACGACATATCTAAATGATTCACTTATAGAGGGAAAATAATGATTTCTGATAAACAATCACAGTTTCTCCTGTGACAGCTATTTGCTGGAAATATCACGATTTCGATATCTGCCGCACGCAGATTTGGGGATTAGTCTGGAACATACGCGGTGGAGAGTTTATATAGAATTGTCAAAAGGACGGTTTGACGTAATTTTCTCTCATGTATATACCAAACCTGGTATCGGTCACTCGTAGTGGTCTCGCAACTTGAATATAAAGTTTTGTTCCCATTGATGTATATATTCTCAATAGTTTACGGAAACAACAAACCTCTTTGTACAGTACAAGAGATTTCTTCATGAACTCAAAAAGAAACTAGAATACCAGTGATTTTGATCTTCTGGATGCCAATGTGATGCAGAAAATATGTATCATTGTGATATCTTGTTTGGTCGTAAAATGTCTTACGTTCACCCATTTTTGGTCGAATCTGCTTACTGTAAGATGTATGAGAACTGTAGTGTACCTGAATCAGTTATTTCAGAAACTGGACTTCTCCACGCAACAATGTTTTGACATATTCAACAAAATTTGTTTATATGATTCGAAATGAAACGAAATTGATCCAGATGTTTTCCAGTTGTTAATTAGACGATGATGCATTGTCACATTGCACCAGGTCCTTATAACGAACTTAGTTTCCCAGACATAGGCCTCTAACGTACGTGGAAAAATTAGCTTTCTGCAATAAAAAAGAAAAAAACTCTGAAAAGTAACTTTTGTCTCATCTATAATATTATGGCGTTTTTGTCTTATTTTCTATGAAAATGATGCATGATGTTAAAATAAAACAAAGTACAGACCTTCGAAAAGGAATTGTGAGTAAAGAACACATTTTAGACACTGAACCACGACATTTTCTGTGAAAATTAGCTTTCGAGTCATCTAGCATGATATGGTTTTACTTTATTTTTCTCCGAAAGTTCTGACGATAAAATGACTCTTGCTTGTAGCAAGTAATGACACAGTCCTCGTGGCCCAGAGGGACTTTGGATGGAGACCAGGTACACACCCGCAGCTAACCATTTTGACAGGTTTTCCAGGGTTTCCCTCAATTTCGCAGGTGAAACCTTAAGTAAACCCTGGCTGCTATATTACCCATCCTCTCCACCACCCTATCCCGGGCTGACCCAGAAATAGCTAAAGGCCATAAAATAAATTGAAGTTCAGTAAGTAATGGTAATGCAGTTCTATGCTCTGAAATATTGTACATACCTAAGAATAATGTTTTGCACACTTGTATAATGTGATTGCTGAAATTTAAAGAATACTTGACATTCTGGCTTTGAGGTTTCCTCTTTCCGTCATCAGGATCTCTTAAAGACCTTCTCCATTTAACAAGATCTATTTCCATAAGCTACTGAAAGTAGGCGTCGTCACAAAGTTTGTAATCTATGCCAGAAAACTTACTGAAAATTTCTGCCCGATCTCCGAATGTAATATGTTCAAAATATTTTCTAGGACACCTACAATTTCTCCAGTCGCTTGGTGCTAACTAGATTTCCCGAATAGTTCACATATTCTAACTCATTGTTCCAAATTTTTAAATTACTTCCTGCTTATAAAACCTACTCCACTCTTTTTTTTTTTTTTTTACACCTTTCTTGTGTTTTCTATTTCCTAAAACAAAAACAAAAAAATCACCTAACTCCATCTTCGGCGTTATTAACTGTCAGCTGAGCTGTATGGCTAATATCCTTTTAGCCAAGAATCTCGTCGGATAAGGTATATAGCAGCACGCTGAAAGTGGACATCTCCCGGAGAGTTCTTTTTTCTGCTTAAAATATCAAATCCTATGCTACAATATAGAGATCAGATGACCGATTTCTGTCTAAAATGCCTCTCTTCCAGAGAGCATAATATATCTGGTGTAGTAAAAAGGAATCCATTATTTTGACAATAGATGGTTTCAGTGATCAGTATCTCGCGTTGTATAAGTCCGATCGGGTTCAACGAGATGGCATTCAAACGATGAGATTGCGTACTACAAACACTGTTCAGATAGTTGTGATGAGTTGACTCAGTGTTGTGTGAGCGCGCGTCAAAATGGACACTAGCAAAGAGAAAATACGCTATATTTTACAGTTTTTCTTCGATAAAGGCGAAAACGCAAGCCAGGCGGCTGCAAATGTGAAAAGTGTTTATGGTCCTGATACTGTAACAGCCAATCACGCGCAATTTTGGTTTCGTCGATTCCGCTCCGGTAATTTTGACGTCAAAGATGTACCACGCACTGGAAGGCCAAGTGTCGAAAATGTCGATAAAATCATGGACATTGTCGCGTCCGACCGTCATGTAAGCACTGTTTCGATTGCCCAAGAGCTAAACATTGCCCGAAAAACCGTGTGGAACCATTTGCATAAGGCTGGATACACAAAGAAGCTTGATGTATGGGTGCCACACGAGTTAACGCAAAAAAAACCTCATGGACCGAATTTCCATCTGCGAATCGCTGCTGAATCGCAACAAAAGCGACCCATTTCTGAAGCGGTTGGTGACTGGTGATGAAAAGTGGATCACTTACGACAACGTCACGCGAAAACGGTCGTGGTCGAAGCGCGGTGCGCCGGCGCAAACGGTGCCCAAGCCAGGATTGACGGCCAGGAAGGTTTTGCTGTGTGTTTGGTGGGATTGGCAGGGAATTATCTACTATGAGCTGCTCCCCTACGGCCAAACCCTTAACTCGGAACTATACTGTCAACAATTGGACCGTCTGAAGGCAGCAATCGCCCAGAAGCGCCCAGCTTTGGCCAATAGGAGAGGCATTGTGTTCCACCAGGACAACGCCAGGCCACACACATCGATAGTGACTCGCCAGAAGCTCCGGGAGCTTGGTTGGGAGGTTCTTATGCATCCACCTTATAGTCAGGACCTGGCACCGAGTGATTACCATCTGTTCCTGTCCATGGCGAACACGTTTGCTGGTGAAAAATTCGCTTCAAGAGAGGCTTGTGAAAATCGACTGTCTCAATTGTTTGCCAATAGGGACAAGGGCTTCTATGAGAGAGGCATCATGATATTACCTTCCAAATGGCAACACGTTATCGAACAAAACGGCGCATATGTGACCTAAATCGGATCATTCTAACTATGGTAAGTCAAGCCTTCAATGTCATGCAAAAATAATGGATTACTTTTTACTACACCAGATACATAATTCAAAAAAAAAAAAAAAATAAGTAGAGAAGTTCGGTTTCTAAAACAAATGATTCCCATATGGAAGCTCGCAAACATATTTTTGTACCTCCCACTCGACATATTTATTTTACATAGAACTTAACTATCAAAGTAATGAAAACGAGTTGGAGCTAATTGTTGTAGTTAACATATGAACCATCACTGTTGACTAAGGATGATAAAAGAAAACAGATCCTTTCTTTCACCCGCCTGTTCCATTTTGGGGTCCAGTACATAATTTACAAATAAATAGGATCCACCTCGGATTCCCTAAATTTCTCTAAAACTAAATATTGTATTTAACTTGGGCTACATAACTGTATTGAACTTGGATATGAGTCTACTAAATATTGCATTCATTTTAGACATGTCTAAACTTAATATTGTATTGTATTTAATTTGGAAATCAGTCTAAACTAAATATTCTATTTCATTTGCACATCAGTCTAATCTATATATTGTATTAAATTTCGTCATGTTCAAATTAAATTGTGAAGATGTCGTTAAAAAGGCAGAGGAGGAATGCAAAGAGATACTGCGAAAGGAACAAGATCACAATGAAAGTGACAAAACTCCACACTTAACATTAGTGTTTGTGTAACACCTTCGGGGTGTCCGAAACACCGTTTATGGTATTGACAAACACCTCTACCGTTTAGAAACACCGTTACCGTTGTTAAATTGCACTGTTAGGAGTGTTAATCAACAACACTGAAGGCGTTCCCTAACACTTCTAGCCGTCCACTTTTATACGGGTAAAGGTGTTGCTCAACACTGATAACGGTGTTTCTGAGCACCGGTAGAGTTGTTTGTCAACATCAGACTGTGTGCCGGACACCGCGGATGGTGTTACCCAACACTGGAATTGGTGTAGAGAAGAACTATCACTCCTTTTGGAGTGGCAATAAACACCAATAAATTTTTGCTGTGTAGGGCCCGGATTCTTAAGCTTTAACTTATTTTATTTCTTACTTGGCAACATCACTATTGTAACATACGTATATTCACTCATTTCAGTCATTTCTCAATCAAATGTGCGAATGCTATAGGTCCTAAATACGGCTACAATGGCTGGGAACTTAAAAGAGGATAAATTGAACATTTAAGAAACATTGAACATAATAGAAACCAGATGCAAATTTTGTTAATTGTTGCTACTCTTTGTATAAACGAAGAAGTTCGTTACAGTATGTTAGTTAATTTAGATGTAAATTTGGGAGTGTTATTATTAATGCATAAAGTTTCTCTACTCTCGTTACAGATATGACACAAAACGACAAGAAGAACTCTGTACCAAGTCCTACGGAATGTGAAGCGCAGCAAGGACAGCAAAAGAAAGCGTCGATGGAATTTCACCAGCGGAAAATGTCGTCGACGTTGGATGTAAACACGAAGCAGCAAGTAGGAGAATTTTATTATCAATTTTTCCGAAAGGTGGAGAAATGTAAAAGAATATATTAAGGTTTCGAGAAAGAAAACACATAATGGTTGGACGGTAAAGTTAGGCTAGCACTTCACCCAGCTTACCTAGAATCTTGGGTCTTTCTTCACTTTGTGCCCGAGCTGCTTCCGGAGAAACTCATCTGAGGTCTGCCACCTGCCAGCGTAGTTCTTGAAGTTCTTGATGATGGTATGTTACCCTTCTGTGTATTCAAAACAACTTCATGTGTGTTATTCCTCTCGAAAACTTTATATATTATTATATATTTCTTCACGTTTCGGAAAAGTTGATAACAAAATTCTGCTAATTGCTGCTTCGTGTTTGCGTCCAACGGCGACGACATTTCCCGCTGGAGAAATTCCATCGACGCTTTCTTTTGCTGTCCTTGCTGCGCTTCACATTCCGTAGGACTTGGTACAGAGTTCTTGTCGTTTTGTAAGTCATATCTGCAACGAGAGTAGAGAAACTTTATGCATTAATAATAATACTCCCAAATTTATATTCAAATTACCTAACACACAGTAAAGAACTTTTTCATTTAAACAAAGAGTAGCAACAATTAGCAAAATTTGCATCTGGTTTCTGCTGAAGGAAGTGTTCATATACGATGTTCCGAAAACAAAACCTTCCTTTCATAGCGTTTCAGGCGACTCATAACTCTACAAGAAAGATAAACACACATAGAATCAACTTTTCGTTTATCACGTACTTACATTACACCCTATCGCACACGCAACCAACTTCACAGACCATTTTTAATTAATTATGTGAACACTGTAAGCTACCAGGAAGCTTTCAAGACATTGTTTTCTTGCAGTATGATATTGCACTTCTTTCTACTACAATGGTCAACTTTCGACAGGTAATCCCTTCACAAAATGGAATTTTACCAACTTCATTGCAATGCAAATTTGTGTGTGTGTGTGTGAAGGGCGGGGGGGGGGGGGGGTGACGATTGTAGTGGAATAATTTTCTCACCGTCCCATATCTTTCTCAATAGATAAGACCTTTCTGTTTGATACTAGACTTGTCTCGGTTCTTTCTGCCGACTTTGGTTTTTGGGGTTTTGGACAGGTTTTGAGTGGTTCTGGACCACTGTGTGGTGTGGCTCCGCCTAGAAAAGATGGAGCGGGGGCTCAGCGGAGGCAACAGCAGGGATGCTTTCTATTGTGTTACGCTGCCAACAGCCAATGGTAGGGACGTCTCGTGCTTCTTGTTCGTAATTGCACACCGTTTCTTACGCCGTGGCGACTGCAAATACTGAGAAAATAGGATCTTTGAATATCATTGATTTATTTTTTAAATCCCTTTTCTTTGCTTTATTTTCAATAAATCATTAACATATTAAAGGAAAAAAAATGTGTTTGCAGTTGAAATTTATTTGATACTTATTCCATTTTAATTCAAATGTTTGTCGTAATTCATGAAGGGTAGAAATATAATAAAATGCTAAAATGGGCTAAACCGACTCTTTGTTAAGCCTCAAACGATGTTTATTAAATACTAAAAATCCGGGCTATAGCCATTATACTCTCTTTCTCAGTTCAACTGCCATGTATACAGGGTGTCCCTGAAATAATGGCGCAAACTTCTGGAGGTGATTATTTCCATCAAAACAATAAAAATTCCCTTTGAAAAAGAAATTTCGAGACATGCATAGCTTTGGAGCTACCCTATATATCTATTTAAGCTATGTTTATGATTGAGGGAGTGCCACATAGACAGTTTTCGCAACGGAAGAATTTTATTTGTCAAGAAATCTCCTTTAAGCTGTATTCGCCAATAATGAACATCATTGGATACTGCTTCAATTGTGATTTGCTAAGCCGACAGTATTTATGTCATTGTGAGTCGAGTTATGTCGTCATTTGTCGTTCCGTCGAAATTTTGAGCTCCTATAGCTCCGAAACTATGGCGTGCCTCGAAATGTCTTCAAAGGAACGTTTTCCTTGTTTTCGTGTAAATAATCATCTTCGGAAGTTTGCGCCAACGTTTAGGGACACCCTGTATATACTCGGAATTACTAAATCCTTTATATAACAACTGAACTGGTTGAATGAATTTGAAGAGCATTTTTTTGTTAATTGCATAAAAAATACGAGGAGAAATTTCCAGAAATGACACAGCTTGAAAGTGTAAGGCTCAGCTAATATCTTAATGAATTCAATATACTATTGTCCAATGTAGGATTCTAGGTAGGTGCATATATCACAATTCGGGCGAAACCCGATAAGTTTCCTACACAATTTACGTAATTTCTTTTCATATCACTAATATGAGTAGCTTTTATGCATACTTCATACAGGACATCATTCTTTGTATACACTTGGAGCTGAGAACACCACCCACAAAACCGTATACGCCTTTGGATTAATAAAAAAGATATAGTAACGCTCAAGACATTTATGCTGTTGAAAGATGTGAATGCTGTTCCGCGTTGGATCGAAGACTTTGTATGGAGCCAGTCACTCCAAAAGATGCTATGGGTGTTGACGCCCAATGACCTTATTGTAGCGGGATACACCTCCAAACCAGACTGTTTTACAGAGTCACAGTGCAGCTTGACGATTTTGTTCGTAAAGTACAGGTACTCAAAATCATTAGCTTTCTCTTGCTTTCTGAATGTGTACGTATGTGGACATATGTGTATGATATGAAGAAAAGGTGAGGCAACGATCCGTATTAATTGCACAACCACATTAGATCCATTAAGCATAAGGGGCTCTGTTTCTATTTACATATTATTCGATTAACAGTTTAGTTTTCGTTAACATGCCGAGAAAGAGAACGTTTTATCTCTCTTGGCCTGTCAAACACAAACATCCTATTGTCGTATGATTACAGTTGTTACTATTTCATAATCAAGGGCACGTGTAAACTACTGTTACCTCATCGCTTACCGACAAGTGAGATCTAACTACATCAATTTACAAATGTAGTGTCGAAATCACATACGGGTTCTCATGAATGTTGTTTTTCTTACATTCAGTATTTGAATTAAGGACGAAAATTGCATACTTAATCCATAGTATCTTCCCAGAAATCTTTTCATTTGACTTTAAAAAGACACAGACAGAACAGTCTTATTACCAGGGATTCCTCTCGTACTCAGGGTTTCATGACTACAAATCAAGGCACGACTGCTACACCACCATCGGAATGAAAATAAGAAGATAACTCAATACACATTTAATCAGAAGAAGGGAACATTTCAGTCCTTTATTAGTGATTTCATTGAAAATCATTTAATTTTAATAGAAAAACAATGGCTTTTAATGAAACGCTCCCGCTTTGGGTAGAAAATATGATTTTTCTAGATGAGATTCCTTTACTTTACGGATGTAATTTATCCTTTAAACTTGAAAGGGCGATTTCTCATCTTTTAGGACGGTTCACAATGCATTATGGGTACTAGTAAAATTTGTTTTCGTCATTTGTTCCGGCAAAGGTTATCGAAAGACGAAGCTCTACTGTGAAGTTAATCGCGGTAAGCTAAAAATAACAACAGAATACCTGGTAACTTTTCTCAATGACAAAAATGTACCAGAATGCATCAGGAGTGATACATATACAAGAAATCTTTAAATGTTGTTTTCAAGTACCTTACGCGACGAAAGAGATCTTTCCGATGGTGTTCTCACGCAGTTCCTTGCTAACCTAACGGATAAAGCGTTAATCACGAGGTACCAGGTTCATATCCCACTTAAGTTAGGATTTGTTCTTCTTTTCATTCATAAGAACATTACTTTTCTTTCTTACCAATTATGAATGGGGCTTCATAGTCTAGTGGTTAGAGCGTTGGACTCATGTCTGCGAGGTGTCGGATTCAATTCCCAACTGGAGTCCCACTTTTCGGTGTCCACCCAGCGTCGTGAGGAAAACTGGGTAGTCACGTGAATAAAGACGTGACGGCCACTAGGTCTGGTAAGCCCCTAATACGCCTGTTTGTGGCTATGTGGCGCGCAACGTTGACCACACTGCCATCACTCAGGTGGATGCAGTTCCACCAAGCGCGGATAGATGGCGTTGGGGCAGGCTCAGGACTTATCAGTTTGTAACGCAGGTGTTTTTTTTATTACTAATTATGAACAAATGCTTTCCGTTGCTGCTTTTTTACATTTTCAACATTTTATTGCGTCGTTTGCATGTTGAAAAGATGAAAAATTAATCTG
>JAGDQP010029128.1:0-23596 GCA_022664845.1 Lepisma saccharinum
TTAATGTATTTGTTCCGTGGAATAGGTAATTCTATATATTTCAAATTAAAAAATATTTCCAGTAGATTGAACCACAACTACTCGACTTAAGTCTAGGTGTGTTCTATATTCGGAAAAGGAATCAAAAGAATTACGGAATCCGAAGGACCGGATATTTTTTTTCTTGAATGTAGAATTTTTGTAAGAAGTCGGAAATCCAAAATGTCTAAATTTTGAAACCAAACAAGTCAGGAATCCAAGAACTTCCGAATTCTGAAATTAACTGAGCATTACCGAACACCCCAGGTCAGCTATTCGAGTTAAGAGGAAATATACTCAAAATTTTAGGAAACCTTGAAGTCCCGGTTAAATTAAGTGAATTGTGCGACAGCGCCAGTTGCATTTTGTAAATCCGAAAGTAGCCATAGCTCGGAAACGGCTCCTTTCCGGTGAATCTGACCGGTGCCAATCAGTATTTCGTGATTGATAACATAAACATTTAGGATAATCTCGGCCTCAGTAAACGAAGCTCAACTGAGCATACAGGAAGGAGGAGGATTCACAGGCCGTATTTTCCGCGACCACTCGTTATTTAATGATAATAATCACCTTTGCCGTGTATCGCTGAAATGTAGTTTGTTCCATATTTTGTAGAAACAAAATGAGGCGTTACGATTAAGTCTAATATCTACTGAGAGATTAGAAATTAAATAAATAATGTCATTTGCTACTGTAATTAGTTGCGACTATTAGATAAAGTTCTATTTTTATGAGATGTGTTTTTCAGGTCGTATTTTGATTACAATAAGAATTGTAGGTCTGCTACAATATTTTACTCTATTTATTTATAGAGCGATTTGATAACTTTAGGAGTTAATTACTGACAGAAGATACATAGTAAGAATAACATATTGTGTTGAGAAGGAAAATAGTAGGATTTTTCTGCCTTCAGCCATCACAGCGTCCGAGAACATGCAATGTTGGAGATATATAGACCAGCAGCTACCGGAAGGGGAAGGGAGCGAATAGAGGAGAAGGCTGTGCCAACGCGTTGTAATGTGACAGATTTAAGTGCCCAAAATCGATTTTTGAACAATTATTTAATCTTCGTCCTCTCGAGTGTTATATGTTGTCGCCTACGAATCAGCACCTCATTTAAGCGTTCAGTCATAAGAAGTCCGCTGTTTAAGTCCCTAAATTAATTTACTGGAAGTTGAGAGTTAGACACCAAGAAGAAATTAAACAATTTCATGAGTTTTACCCAAATTTATCAAAATCTTAAGTGAAATTCTTGAGATTTTTTTTTAAGATTTGTTAATTTTATATTCTATAGTATAGCAACTATTCAGTTATATTTTTCTATGAGATTATGTTTGTACAATTATTGTTAATTCTGTAAACTAATCCAAATTTTATGTATTTGCGAGTTTTTCAGTCCATTTGACGATTGCTTCTGAATCATGTCTACTTTGCTTTAACATCTCTAATCAAGTCCATTGATGAATTCGGAGTGCTGCTTTAATAACCCACCAAAACGAAGTTTCATCGCCAACTTTGAATCGCTGTGGATATTTACTGGCTTTTGCATAAGAAATTACCCTGTTGGTGGTATTGATACGAACAACCATGATGTATGTGCACCGTATTTTCATTGACAGATCAACTGGAAATTTTATTGAGAATTCATTTCGAGAAACTGACATTACTAATTCTATTGATTTCATATTTTAAATAAAACTTGTTTCTCATTTAACTTTATGCATAGAAATATAAAATGTATCTAAATGAAATAATTATTTTGTTTTTATTTGTTATTTTAAAGTCGGTTCTATCTATAATATAACTAGAGAGTTCGTTTTCCTACGCTTTTGGAATATTTCTTTGAACACGAGTGGGAAAATCTAATTATAATGCAATTTTACACCTAAGTTTGAAAGCGTTCTAACTGACTACATAAATCTTATTGAGTTGCTAATATAAGAAGTTTTGTAAACAAATAAGTCTGTTCTTTCTGTGATATTACATCCAATTACCATGTCATAACTGAGGGTCCTAGAAGCAAAGATATGCAAGAGTCATCTGAAAAAAATATATATATATATTTTCTTATATACGAAAAGAAATGTACGTGATACAAAATACGATATGTTTGTGTCATATGAATTATATTTTGTGTGTATATATATAAGATATATGCCCATCGTTTCATCTTCAAAACTCGCTTGCTTCTGTTCGCTTCTAGATCCCCCAGTTGAGAATTTAGAGTATAAGGTAAAATATTTCTAATGAAAATTGCATCAGAAATACACTTCATCAGCTCTTGAAACCTCCTACGAATTCTAAAAACTAAAGCGTGTCTATGGCATTAAAAGTTGTTCCACAGAAATATTAGTCCTTTGCAATACTTCTGATATTAGTATGGTAAGTTTGTGCAATGGATTCAAAAAAATATCACATGAAGAAACTACGAATTGGTAGCAGAAGTTGAAAAGAAAAACAGAAAACTTCTAAAGTACCATGGTCGTCGAGAAAGCATTCGGTTTGGCAGATATCGGTCATCAAATATAAAATATTGAATTTTTAGCTCTAAATTATGTATAAACGACAGTTATACCTTCGGAGTGGATGTCGATATCAGAATGCATAAGAAACATGATCTCTCTAGGAGTATTCAAAAGGTAAAGACAATACATTACATCTTTTTAAAAATAATTAAAAAAAAGTATTTTAAAAAGCATGTATTTTAACCAAAGAAAAATGGATTAAAAAGTAAAAAATAATAAATTTATTAATTAGAAAATAAAAGCGTGGGTGCTCTTGCTTACCTTATCGTAAATCATAATAATTATCTAAGAGCACCCACGCTTTGATTTTCTGTTTCATGAATTTATTAATTTTTACTTTTTAATCCATTGTTTACTTAAAAAAGTGTGTTTTTTTAATCATTTTTTAAAATAATTTTATTTATTAATCTTTGCGGGTTATTTCGGTGTTCATACTTTTTCTCCAGCTAATATTTTGTGCCCCAAATCCTAAAGTGTTCTGCAACCAGCCAGACCCTGCCGCGGTGCAGGCTAGTATTTATTGTAGGATAAAGAAGCCTGTAATAACAAAATATTAAAATATGTTTTTAAAATATATACATATATAGAAATATATTAAAGTAACAATGGAATGTTGTATTGTCATCCGACTTATGTCGCTGTGCAAAATTTCATTATTGTGTGAGGTCGGGAAATGAGTTGAATTAACGTTGCAAGATTTGTACCAGAGATGAAACATGATTACAGAGCAAGTTAATAAAAATTAATTAACAAAGGATTTTTTAAAATAATCTTTATAAAGATGCAATAAAAAGTAAAAAATAATAAATTGAATTAATCTTATGAATAGTAAAATAAAAACGTGAGTGCTCTTAGATATTAATATTTTATGATAAGGTAAGCAAGGGCACCGAAGCTTTTATTTTCCGATTCATAAGATTAATTCAATTTATTATTTTCTTTTACTTTTTAGTGCATCTTAATAAAGCGTATTTTTTAAAATCTTTTTTTAATTATTTTTTTCTGTATAATAGAAGAATATTAAACTCCTCGTGAGATAGGTAACCCAAACTTCTCACAATAGATGCGGCGTTGCGTGCATTTAAGAATATTTTTCAGGTATTTTTATTAATTAATTACAGTTAACTGGATTATTTTGTCGTATATCTAATGATTGAATATTGTATTGTCATCGGAAACAAGCAAGTTTACAAAGGTTCAAAGAAATCGGATGAAGGGAAGTGATTTAAAAATTAATTACAAGATTTGTACCAGATAAATTTACAGAGCAAGTTAATATAAAGCATATAAAAAACTAATAGCCCTGTACCTTATACAGTCGTTCACTCACGCTGTTCAAACTGGTGATAATTCTAAACTGTACACAAATGTAAGCTTCCTAATTTACTTAACGCTTTACATTTAAGCAAGGTTAATTGGAGGAAGTGTACGAAGGAGATGTCAGCAAGTAACTCTTTATTTTTTAGCACAACTCTGTAGGCTGCCCTTCATTGGTAAAAATAACTCAAAGTGAGAATGAGACAAATCGTCTATGTAAAGTGTAGGGCACCCGGTACTATCCCATTTCGCCAGTCGGCTGAATTGTGACAAATGATATGTGTGGTCTTGCATTATCGTGATAAATCTGTATGGAATTAATGTATTTATAACCTCTTCGTGATAAGCTCTTCCATCTTCTTAAGTAATGCAGATATCGCTTCTGGTCGTCTAACACTCATTCAATGTGAATAATGCCCTATTGTCCTCAAAACATTATTAATTTCACGTTTTGAATTGATTGGAGAGAATAATTATTTTGACTACGAAGAACACCATGATACCTTAGATTGCACCTTACACTTTCGGTCGGCTCGCCCTCAGTAATCTCAGTTTTTGAAGAAAAACTGTTTGGCAGGTTCAGCTAAAGGAAGGAGCACTTTACAAACCTATCCTCTGAGTGCCAGCTCAACTGTTACGGCACCCACGTAGCAAAATTTGTTTAGCATCCTAAGCCAGAAATGATGGACTGTCAGACACAACGACACATTGAGGACACCAGCAACATTCTGAACTGTGATGTCTCTATCTTCAGTTATCAAACCTTCAGGAACATCTCGGCTGAACAATGTGGACAGACGATGACTCATTGGCTGATGTGAAGTTTTGATTTCTTCTTCTTGAAACTTTTTCACCGAACATCGCACACTGACAATGTTTACAGCAGCGTTCCCATCAACATTCTTCTGATTTTAATAAAGTTTACTTAAGGACTTTAGGCATCTGAGGCTCAGGCCAGGATATAGTGAGGGATAGAATGTTGGAAGGTAGACGGCCAGGGCCTGTTTTGTAGGTACCATCCCAGGACTTTCTTGGTATGAGTGAATGAAAATCGTGGGAAAAGTTCAGTCAGGATGGTGGACTGCTGGGATCGATACCAGGACCTTCCGAATACTAAGCCAATGCTCTACCACTGAGCTACGGCCGCTCGCTAGCATTGGTGAATATAGAGTTTTACGGAGCGAGACTCAGTTTCACCAGAAACTTAATGGTAACTTTTTGTTTTAGGGAGAGATCAATAATTCTAATTTCTTAATGAAAAAAGGGAAAGCATACATCACTTGAGTAAAGACACATTTATAACATCGCACATAAGTTTTCATAAGGCAAGAAACAAGACTGGTACATGAAATAAAAAGAGTAATAGTATTCAAAGTGTATGAAATAATCTACCACGAAATAATCTTAAAGGAAACAAAACTTTTGGAAATACGAATTCTAAAAGTACTGTGAAGATTCAGTTTCTCTTTCTAATTCCTGAAAGGGTGGGTGGCCTCGATCTCGTGGAAACCACAAGAATCGACCTTTCTGAAGAACTCTCGGGATGCGAAAATAGCCCCCCTGACACAAATTATATATAGTATCCACGTTCTGTTTATATGAAGTATACGCACCACCACCATTTTATATACTATACCTCAAATTGAATATCAATAAAGAAGCACACTGCACAAATAAGTCTTTATCTTAGTCAGGGAAGAGCTAACTATACCAGGTGAACTACCTCAGACGAAAGAGGCTATGCTCATCAGGGAACTTCTTCGTCGCCGCGGTCGCTGCATACTTCTACAGAGATTCACGGATTAGACCAGCAATCTCCGAAGGAAGCGATCGTATTCGCCCAAGAACCTCTTACTTCGATCGTTGGGGAGATTTCTAGACCAAGTGAGTAGTCTACGACGGAAGAGACATACCTATTTGTAAACCTCTGCAAACATATGGAAGAAAAAGTTCAAGAGGTATATGGGAGACTGCTGGATCTTGGAACACTCTTATATTTCTGACTGCCTATACTATCTACAGACCACTTCGTAAACTATATGGTGGGCCAACTTTGCCAAGTAGTAATTCCATGGCTTTCGTTGTATTCAGGTAGATGTGTGTTAAGTGAATAAGAAACAATTTGTTCGAGAGTTAAAAGTAACTGTTTACACATTTTATTTTTGTTTTATGGTACCATTATTGTAGCTGTTTTCTGTCATCAATTAATAACCGTCTACAAAAGAATTAGTTAAGTTCTTCTATGAGATACATTTCCATTCTACACGTAGCATTTTCAATATGCCGCCACTTTTATGAATTCGTACAGTCTGTTGTACCATGAAACAGACGCACATGTTGTACGTACCTTGGATATTGGAACACATTCCAAGGTACATCAACCAGGGCTGAAACTGTAATTCGTGTCAAATTTTGATCCGAGTCATAGCGTCAATGCTTGGGATCAGACCTGACCTGTTGACCCGATTTCGACCTGATGATCCGGAGGGTAAAGAATGTACTTTTTATTCTTTCCGTATTACGTTTGGCGTCTCATTAGTGTTTGTGTCAGTGGTGACGGGAAACAGGTGTTTGCTTCCCAGAGCACGATATTCAAAAGATCCTAACAAGAGTTAAAATACATGGAAAAAGTATCTGGAAAGAAAGAAAATAACACTTTCCTCGAAAGGGATATTATGAAGGAATGTGTGAATCTCACACATGAAATAATCTTTTATTCAAGCCAATGCAGGCCGAATCGACTGAAGGGACCGTGGGGTCAAGATTGGGTCACTGGGTCAATTAGGTTAAGAATCTAGTTAGTCTGGCCATTTGGGTTATGACAGGGTAAATCGGGTAATTCGGATCAACTTTTGAACCGGGTTACCGCGTCTGTCTCGTCATTCGGGTCAAGTTTCGGATCAGATCATCGGGTCCTCGAGTTACATACGTTCGAGTCAGGCCGGGTCTCCGGGCCACCAAAAGTGACCCCGTTTTATCTCCGACATTAACATATTTAGAAGCATATTATGATAGTATGTTTTTTTTATTTTCTTAAGGAATATTAGATGACAACAAGCAAACCAGGAAATAAAAGACTACCCATTGAGCCATGTGCAATTTAAAATGCAATAAAAGCAGTGACTGTGCAGCCCAAGAAAAGTAGTTTGCTCCGTTAAACATGTAAACAGATCAAAGTGTCTCTAGTCACCTTATCTAGACATCTGTAATCGTTTAAGGAATCATGGAAAGAAAAAAATCTGTATTCTGTTAGATGTTATGTCCACAGGGTGTTTTGTCCGAAAGAAGAAGAGAGAATAGCTGCGTATTTAGTAAATGTAACGAGGCCGAAATATGTATTGACCAAAAAGGGCATTCGAAAACTCGTCCATAGATATGCTCTGCCTAACAATAAATTCTACCCGATGACTTGGGACAAATGGAGACATTTCTGAGGATGGGTGGATTCGAAGGTTTATGAAACGTTACAGAGAAAATATCTTCGTTTCAAGGTACAAACAGGCTATGTTCCAAGCCTCATTTCCTTTGATACCATGGAACGCTTTGCTAGATTTTTTTTTTCAAATATAAAAATAGCCATTAAAGGAAGCAAGCAGAAGCTAAAGTCTGACACAGTTTAACTTAGAAAACCTCGACGTTTAAGAGCGCAGACATCGAACTGAAAATATAAATGTCCTTAAAATTATAATTTGGGAAACGTAAAATGTACTCAATGGTACAGCAATCGGGATGTTCTAAATGTTGGTTACAAACGTTGACAGGCTATTACAATTGGTAACAAAAATATCAATGTGCGCTGGTTTTTAATGGTATTAGCATTCTCATATTAAAGATATATGTATTTAAATATTATAAAGTCCTTAAAAGGAATATATGGCAGCAACTTTTCCGTACAGTTTGGCATTGATCTGTATATCTGTGAAGGAATTTCATATAAAAGTGTATGGTTGTTTGCGCCCTCTATTGGGCTCCATGAATACACGTTAATAAAGTCCAGAAGGTTGGTGGGATAAATAAGAGATTCACTTTGCCCGTTACAGTACTGTCGGGAATATTTATTACGTAAATTTAAATAAATTTACCGTATATCGAGTTCTATTAATCCGCCATATGTTACTTCTCTCTTATATTAGCACGGCAAATTAAATAACAACACAACCCGAAATCAAGCGTTTCTCTTTGTGGGATACTCCCATGCTTTCCACTAACATCATACAGCCACCGACCAACGTCAGTCTGGACCGCGTATTGGTGTCTTTTCCTTGAAGCAATAGTAGTGTTTCGCATCTCCACTTAACTCCACAAAATGTTCGCTCCCGTCCTTAGAACTCCAGCTCCTGTATGACGTTAATAGCATTTTGATTATTTAATATAGATATGTAGAACATATTAACATTCTTGAACTAAGATGCCGATCACTATTTATTTGTGCCTACGTGAATGAATACGAAATAAAATGAAATTATACAATGAGTTTCGCGCGTATATTTGAATACTATATTAGCGCGCTTTCGCCTACTCCATTGCTTATGTTAAATAAGCCTACTCCATTGCTCACAAAATCGGATTATTTTCACTATTGTAAACTTCGGACCCACCCAAAGGTAAATAACAAAATGAAAACATATGCTTTCGTGCAAAGCAATACTGACTGCATTAATTTAAGGCTTTTATCTCATCCTCCATATCACTTTCTTTTACCTTCAACAGTGACATTTTTTTAAAACTCTAGTAAATTTGGACACATTTTTCACATAGAAGGAAATATAATATTTGTAACGTTACATTATACGCTTGATATTCAACACACTGAGATCCACTACTACTCACTTTAGGTAAAATATTCACTTCAAGTATATTTAATCCATTACCAAAAGTTGCACAACCAAGAAATCTCGCCATACAGGTTTTTAGCAAAGATCTGTAAACGTTCAACAACGCACACGCGCGATGAAAAATGGCTGCCACGATCGAACTGTAAGAGAAAACAAACTGTGAATCTAAATTTCGTCTTCGTTAACCCTTTCGAGCCAAATGTTGACTATAGGCAACATAATTTCATAAGCTTATCATAATTAATTAATGCTTCAGTTTTTTAACTATTGTCATTGCTTCCTTTCCACTGGTGTCTATTTTAGCTGCGATGCCAGGTTGTTTCATTTGTAAGCAATAAAATCTAAGTGTACCTGCTCTGGTAGAAAATTTTAGGGAATTGTTGCCAAATGTTAGTTAGAAACCAGTGCAAGAAAATTAACATGGTTTCAAAAAAATCAATTTCTTTGTTCCTTTACGGATAATTCTTAACAAATTTGGACATCTTAACTTCTTTAGTTATTGAAGTAAGACTAGACAATGTCCTAATGATTCTTCAACACTGGGACTGTAGGGTACGTATATATAGCGAAGTTCCCATGAGAAGGTTGACTTATACAGAGTGTCCGAATACGGAAAGCAGTAAAGATGAAATTGTCCGGTTTTGTTTGTCTGCAGGGCAAAATCATGCAGATTTATCATCTTGCTTGCAGAACTCAAATTACTAGAGCACATGTTTTTCGTATTTATTGACAAGAAAGCAAAATGACGTGTTTTGCAGTACATCAGAAGTTAGAGTACTGCTTTTCATATGCTGAATTCAAGTATCCTGTTATCGTACAGCGAAAATTCAAACAACAATATGTACAGGAACTACAAAACCGTTATTCCATTGTTCTGTGGCATAAAAAATTGAATAAGGAAGGCAAGAAACCACTGAGTGATTGGAAATGTTATCTCGCGATGATGAATACAATGATTTCCTGACATGTGTAGCACTTTCTGAGAAAGCAACTTTCCAAACATCAGGTAAAGTGAATATGCATAATTGTCGGATGTGGGGTGCCAAAAATCCCCATGTGGTAATAGAAAAATAAACGGGACAGCCCCAAATTAAATATTTTGTGTGCGTTGATCCATGATTCTAGAAGATACAGAAGATACGTATCTGCAAACATTTGGAGTACACTTAACACCACTTGGGAACACGTTTCAATACAAGGCCACAACGCATTACGAGCAGAATGTTAGACATTTTCTGGATAACCAATATAAACAGAATTGTAGTAATAGGGTAGGCTTCATTTAATGGCCCACGAGGTCGCCTGATTTGACGCCTAGACTTTTCTTCTGTAGGTACATCAAGACTCTGTGCACCAAGTACCAGTGCAAGGCTTGGACGATCTTCAAGAAAGAATTGTCCTTACATGTGAACTGTTATGCCTCAATATTACAGAACACACCGAGCTAGATTGAGTACCACCTTGACGTTTTTTGATAGCACGTGAAGATCTGTGAATAAATTGATTTTTATATGTTTTTTGTTGGAGATAAAATTTGATGAGTTTCTCTTTCAAGAAAACAAAACCAGATAATCCCTCGAAGTTGTGTAAACTTCCACTAGCAAAAGCTATATCACCAAGTTCGTTGTTTGCATCGATGCAACATTTGTCTAGTTTTAATAGAAAAGTCAAATAAACGAAAATAGGATGATTTTGTTTTATTTACATCACAACTAAGCATATTTTATGATTTTTTAAAACTAGTTTTCATAATTTGGGAGCAAACGGGCTAACATGATAGAATGAATGGGCAAATTTTAAAGGTACTGCAGCTTCCATCTATTTTTAAGATTTGACAATTTCATATTGATTGCCCCTTTTGTGATCACTACCTGATGGTCGGTGTCACCTCCCACTCTTCTGTAAGTCCAAACGTCCATTAAATTGGCATGTCTTCTTCTATCTTCTAATATGATCTATCTGGTTGTGTTTTGCCATCCGGAGATTTGTAATGTCTTTGTGTTCAAAGTACGTTCTTTTTACTGTTAGCTTTCTCGACATCACAAAAGTTACCATTCGTTTTCCATTGATTTTGCTCTTTCGTGTAGACTTGGTATCCATTTAGTAGGTTTGAAACTTCCTAATAGTAGGTCTGTAATTGTATATTAAGTAATTTACAAAGTAACTGTACAATTGAAGGGTATGGGGGGAAAGAAGGAATGTCGATTTTTGCGCTTTTGTGGTGCTGTGCTCTTTCTGTTGGTGAAAAGTGGTGCTATAGAGCGGAGTATTCCATTCCATACGTGCTGAGACGTAGAACTGTCCATGGAAAAAGCGGCAAAGGAATTGGCTAACTGCTGTCTTTGTACAAGGTTTTCAACATTAAAACTCGTTTTTCCTCGAAAATTGATTTTTGTGACATTCCTTCTTTTTCCCGCTCAGCCTCCAATTTAGTAATTTATATCAAGGCAACGTCCATTATTCGGAATAATGTACCTCTTGAAAAATAGTAATAGAAAACTACTACAAACTCCTAATTAATTTTCGGTTACTACTCACATATAGAAAGATAAAAAGAGGAAATTTCATTAGACTTTACCTGCCCAATTCTTGGTATCAATGTTTGTTGGTAAAAACAATGCTTAAATAAATGACACAAATGAATGTGTCATCTCTGAATTCTAAAAGTTAGGTCTCCTGGGAATGTTTTCATTCGAAACTCATGAATTGACAAGTTAACATCGAAAATTAATAATAAGGCTTTAGAATATCAGCTTCAAAAATAATAAATTAATGAGCCATCTATCCTTTTAACATGAGTTCGTGCGTTTTGCGACCCATCTACTTATTTTAGAGTCGACAATGTCTTGAACAGTTAAGCTCATTAATAATATTACATCTTAATTGCGTATTCAGCAACATTGTCGGTCCCTTGGCAAAGCTGAAATAGGTCACTGGGTCATTCGGGTCAAGATCTGGGCCGGGTCACCGGTTCTGGGCTTCGGACCTGATCTGGCCTGGTGATTCGATTTACATCCGGTAACCCAGAGGTCAAAATAGAGCTTTTAATAATTTCCTTCCGTTTGAACAGTGTTTCTTTTAGGGGTGACCAAGATAGGAGATATTACCCCAGAGCACGAAAAATATGACGCCAAAATTCCCGTTTGATTATGTTTCCAAGAGCGGGTTAATCGGGTCAAGTTTCGGACCATGTCACCTGGTCACATAATGTTCGGGTTCACCGGCTCACCGGTCACTTTTTGTGACCCGGTTTCAGGTCTGTCCCTTGGAAATATGAGCTTTCGCAAAGCTAATCTAAGGTGACAGTTTCTATTCCGCGAACTAACTTTCAAAAATACGCCGGAAGCAAGCAATAGTAGTATCTCGAATCTCCAAATGCAGTACACACTTGAAGAACGGTCAATAAACGCAGAAAATACTAAATAAGGAAGCAAAATCACGGACGGAATTAAAAGGGGGAGAATCTTACCGGACTTTAACTAACATGCCTTACTTTGCTGCCGCTGGTTCCGCATTAATTTATGTGTGTGCGGCATTCGCGTGATTTTATATTACATTCTGTACGAAGTTGGGTTTACTTCATCAATGTGTACGTGAAATTGAAAAAGTAATGAACTCCGATGTTTGTCAAAATGAACCGGGAGTCGCCGTGGCTCATACGGTAGCACATCTAACTGCGAATCAAGCTCAAATCCCGGCCAGAACGTTGAAGTATATTCTCGAAGTTTTTCCATAATTGGCGCTCTCAGGAACACTCAACCTCCTATCACTTTGAGTATTTGAGTTGCGCTGGAATTCCTGGGTACCTTTGGAAGTAAATGCGATCAACCGTGCAACTGAGCACCCCACATCACTTCGTCCCTGAGTCAAAAATATGTAACTCTAGATCCCCCATGCGCCTCAAATTGTAACAGCTTGCTACCAAAAGAAACTGGTAGCCTAACTTAATAAACCTAACCAAAAATATGCAACAAGCATCTTACATGTATTAAAAGATAAGAAAGTATCAATCTAGTTAAACTACTGCCAACAAGGTCACCACTGGCATTTCAATATGGATCAGTATTCAGGGCCGCAAAATGCACGAGTCGCAAAATGTACGATCGCAAAACGCACACCACTTTTATCACAGTTTTTTAACATTTGTCAAGAAAAAGCTTAACTTTTAAAAACTAACTCTCAAACATGTAATAGCAGCCAGTTTACCCCTTTACTGGACATCGAACTGCTGTACTTAATGAGCCGCTTGGTTAAGTTAGATCTTGTTGCACACTGTTATGAGAAGAATTAAATGCTTCAATATTTAATTACAAATAACCATTTGTAAAGTAAAATTATTACTGTTCAATGCAAAATTGGGATGTTTTTACAGAACACGTCTTCATGTTCTTAAATTTCTGAAAGATGTGGTCGATTTTCTAGAGCGTCTATCAGAAAATTCTGCAACACACACTTCGGAGGTGGTGATTCAAACAATACGAAATCCATTTACCTTGTTCTCTATTTCCCAACACTATCCTTAAGTATAATCGATAGATTTTTAGTGACAAGTACTACAGGTAAAGCAAGTTTGAAATGTTTTTTTTTTTTTTAAATCGAACTGGAGAAATCGATAAGTCGCACATTGTTATTGGTATCCGAATAAAACTTAGGAACATAGTTTAAATTAGAGCATGATCTCTTATTTCATATATACAGCTGCTGGACACTTTAGCAACACAATTGAGGCTGAAAGGTTTTATATAAAGTGTCACTTGTAATGAACCAATGTATATGTATACAGGTAAACCATTCCGCTCTGATTGGCTGAATGGTGTATGACGAAAACTGTAGGTGTAGCAAAGAGTTTCCCTTTGGAGAAATCAGTGTTATACTAAGATTGGAAATCGCCAGGTAGCTAGAGACAACCGCAACCAATCAGGGCACGTCATGCTATTACAGTGCCTCTTGCAACAGGGGAAATTAGCAGTCACGCAGAGGAGTCCATTCCCAACAAGTGAAGAAAATTGATTTTCCATATTCCATTGCGTTGATGACGTCAGTTAAAAGATTCTGAGGGAATCTATAAACCTACGGGTAGGGTGTTCGCTTACTTCTGCAAGGATATCCTACGTTTTTCTTTAAAACATGAGCAAGAGCAATACGAGTTGTGTTGTTGCACATTGTTCTAATTATAGTCGTAAAACAGAAGGAGTAAGGGCTGATTTACATGCATGCTTGCGTTGCGTGCTTTGCTTGCGATTAGAGTAAGTAGCCAAACGAAGCACGTGTTTTATTACGTAATACGTAAAACACGTGTTTCAATTGGCTATTCATTCAAATCGCAATCAACGCAAGCGTGTTTGAAAATGAGCCGTAAAATATTTTAGACTTCACTAGGCCATGATAGATGGTAACGTTTGAAGTTTGGCTCTCATATAATAATTATATCACAATTATTGTGAAATTCAAAATATTTATCGCATAGTACTAACAATTTAGAACCAAACCTGTCACGCTACTCTCCAGGCAACGACTGATTGACTGCTTGTACATTTAATGTCGAAGCTAAATACTGAATATCGATTTTGTTTGGTGTTGCGTCCCCCTGACACCAGGAGAGCTACCGTCGCTAAGATTTTTCCATCTGGGGCTCGCTGAGTCATACATAGATCTTTGGTTCCCAGCAAATTCCTACCACTTACGTCATCCACAAAGGAATATGGGAATTCAAAACTGTTCACTGTTGTCCGGAATGGACCGCTCTGGTAATGAACGAAAGTTGATGTCACTATCGACATATAATATTGAAACTTTTGTTTTGAATATGGAGTTTGCATCAAGTTCTTAGTTACGATTTATATAGCAAACCAATGCGTGTATGTGTCAAAGCACGATACATATATTACATCATAATATGATGAACAAACATATAGCGAACATCAAGAGCAAATACCATACTTTACAGGTATATGTGTTAAATAGAAATCACGCATTTTAAGCAGCAAAATCTAATAAATAGATTTTAGAATAATGGAAGCTTTACTTTAATTTACTTATGTCTAAAACGGCTACGACAGTAATAGTTTATAATATGACGACTGCTTACATACTAAAGCATTTATATATATATGGAAAACGCTATATATGCAACTTATAGATATAACCAAACAAACTTATATATATAGCATATATATATTTGGCACACGGTTTTGTTTACGTGCCTTTGTGTCAACCCGGTAACGTAGAATAATTCTGGAATTTTATTTTGCAATTCGACATTAACATATATTACTTTTAACTTTTGATTTACACGTTGATAAAAAAAAATATTATTTTAAATATCTCAATAAAACGGTTAGATCCAAACGAAATGGATACCGAATAATTTCTGAGTTACTGTAAAGCATACAGTATTACGGAAGGGCGACAAGTCCATTATTTTTTTTAGCAAATATAGGCCATGGATTGTATTCCAAACTCAAAGATATGTTTGCACCAGCAATTTTGAGTGAACAAACGTTCAGTGCCATCCAAGAAAGCTAAGGTCATACTTCTCGCCCAAAGTGAATGTAACTGTGGAGAGATAAAGCTTTCACACCATGAAGCAGTCGAAAATTCAATCGACTGCCGATTGTTAAGTAATGAAAAATGTGCAAACAGTTTCTAAACATAATTTTATGGTTTGAGCTAGTGTGACAACTTTAAATTAAAGGAACAGAATACGAACGCATTTAAATGATGCAGTTGTGTTTACTATGGAAGTTAGCGATTGAGCTAAAGATGTAATATCTGTTGTAATCGGTTGATACATTTGGGTTTTGTACATACTGAGAATGTACTTAAAGACAAATAAGGCAGTGGCGTCGCCTCTCAGCGTTCACAAGATCACGTGAACTGCCAGCTATTTTAGAAGTTGGAATTATTATTATTATCATTGTCGTCTCAGATTATTTACTTATCAAGATATTTAAAAAAAACATATTTTAAGTTGCTATGTATGCAGCTATAAACATAAAATTCCTTTGCCCAGTTGTAGATACTATTGAATTCGTTTCGCGTTCACACATCTGTTGTGAACACGTTGCCCCATATACGCTTGAGTGGCGTTAGGCCTAACTTCTAACATTGTGTATATGGGACCTCGGCGTTCACAAGGGATGTGCGAACGGAGATAGCAGAAGCACAGCAGTGACCACCGTTGCTAACTCTCCTTTTTCCACCCGTTCTCATGCTTAAAATGTAATCGAATGCTCTGGGAAAAGCAAGGTAATAGACATAGCAACAAATGGTTAGTCGATAAACATAGTAATCGCTTAAAGTTAACACTTTATTGTATTTCTAATACATAAATCTGTTTAACATCCAGTAGCATTTACATTTTTTGAATGAAGAGTTAATTACCAGTTTCGTCAGGTTTGCAACATTGTTTAACCAGTAATCAACTCTTGGTTTCTTGAGTGTGTCGTGTGAGAGACTGAAGGAACTGAATTGCTTGTTTGATCATAACAGATTTCTTCTAAAAAATAGATAGTACCGTATAAAATGTATTTTTGAATGAATTTCAGTGCATAATAAGCTCGCAGGCTTTTGTGTTTGATAGTAGTGGACACATGCGTTACAAGTACATACTTATTTAAAACACGTTCGCGAGCAAATTCAAATTCAACACGAATTAGATGAAAAGGATGCTGCAGCTAGGGGAGGGGCCAGGGGGTCTGGACCCCTCAAAACTCCTCCTTTGATGGAAAATTGGTATATATTTAGGCATATACATTTCATATACATATGAAACATGGCCCTCTGAAAGAAACTGGTGGTCCCCCTTCAAAATAAAATTCTTGATACGCACTTGGCTGCAGCACATGAATCTCCGTACAGGGAGGAAAACAGAAATGTTGTTGCCAAAGAAATGTGTCACTGACACAACTTTAGTTAAATTGATTGGATTGCTTTCAATCACAATGTACTGTGAAAAGTTTAGACGTTTCCTATAAATAAAAAATTTACAAAACTTGAAGAAAATGCTATTTCGAAACTTTTTTGAAAATAGTTCACACGATTCATTTGAAGAGTTACCAAAGCTCCTAAATTCATGGAAAGAGTTCCGATGACTACTTCAGAAACAGAAAGGTGTTTCTCCTCAAAATGTTCCTAAGAAATACAGTAACACAAGATCGTTTCAGCCCCTTCCGTTGAAAAACTCTTGGTAAGGATGCAGGACTTAACCAAGGAGTTACAGACAAATTTGCTGGCCAGAAGAACAAATTTGCTGGCCAGAAGAACAAATTTGCTGGCTGGTAATTCAGTTATGGGAATCTATAGTTCTATTCTCTATTTAGCACAATGAGATATGAAGAGTACGGGAAAAGAAGGGGATATATCCAAAATTAATTTGCACTCCTAACAGATACTAAACAATGACACCTACCCGCTAGGAAAATTTCAATCTAAAAGTTATATCTTTGGTAAACTTTACTTTTTATATGGGCCAGTTTAGTAACTTTGGACTTCGGTCCGTCACAATTCGCTTTAAGTTGTTAAAATCCACACCTATGCCTCTGCCGAGACTGGAATCCGGGACCTTCGAGCCGATTGCCTATACCGCCGCAGACCGCTCGGCCACCCGTCCGGCTAAAGGTTATATCTGTTTTTAGAATATGAAATACATACGGTGTAAGAGTAAATATGATAATATGACTTAAAAATGCGTACTAAAAGAAATCATCTTTCTTAGACATCCTTCCTTCTTTCCCGGTATCCTTAAAATTCTTTCAATCTATCGCACGATATATCTTGTGTTTAGTTCTTTCCACGTTGCTCTTTGGTTGTGAACTACCAAATTCCAAAGCCACTAGACGCCACTGAAATAAGGTAACTGGACAAATGTTAAGATATTATGTGAAGAACTTAAGGAAAATACCTCGTCAGCAGTAAAAAATAGAATTAGCATGGTGACAAGCGAATTTGTTTTATTACATTAGCTTTAGATAGTTCAATTTGGAGCTTGTCTTTACTATATACACTCAGAACTAAAGATTATTACCGATTTCATAATACAACTAAGAAATCAGGCTGAACGATGTACATTTGATGCTGTTAATGATGACATGCTGCGAGATCAATTAGTGGTTGGAATCAGGCGAGACGACACAAGAAAACTCTTGTTAGCTAACCAAGATCTAACTTTAGCTAAAGATATCGATATCATTCATATCGATGACCAGGCGGACAAAGACTCCTCATTTTTTAGAAGGGTAAATGCGTCATCGGAGACAAATTACTCTTTTCCTGACAGTAATCAAATACAAACAGTAGGAAAATTTCAAAAGAGCAGAAGTAATGTGGAAGCCAAGTCTGTGTGTATAAAATGTGGAAGTCAACATAAGAACAGATACGAGTATGATGGCTGTTTTGCGTAGAACCTAACTTCCAAAATTTGCAAAAAAAGTTGAGCATATAGCGAAAATTTGCCAGAGCAAAAATTCTAGACACAGCAAGTTTGTAAAACAAGTCCAGATAGATCCTACAACATCTCCCGAAACCGAACAGTTGGTTCAGATGTCTACAATTTGGTCAAATTGGACAGTGGAAGAACCAAAACTGACTCTGCAAGAGTACTCACAGATATATTTGTAGTGGGTCAAGAGAGCATGGATAATGAGAATATCATAGTTGAAGATTCTGATTCACCATATATTGAGCTACAGATAGGAGAGAAAGTTGAAAAATGTTATATAAACAGCGGATTTAAAACCAGCATAATGTCAATCGGTAAGCTAATGGAATTGAACGGATCTAACAAATTGCAACTAGACAAACAAGCCGTAAAACATATCAACAGAACAGAGATACCAGTGTTAGGTAGTGTGTTATTAGAGGTAAAAAAAAAAAAAGACGACACGACTTATTCGTTCTTATTTCTAGTCACTGTGTCAGAGGTCCAGATCCAGATAGGAATGAATAGTTTCAATTCTTTACGTCCGAATTGGAAAAGGAATTCTGATGAACAGGGAGAGACAAGGGCAACGGAATCTCAAGTTATTATTAGCAAGGAGCAGAATTTGTCTAAAGCAATCAATAACCTAACTAAAACTATTCATGATAAACAAAGTGAAGAATCGTAACACAATCTGAAACAAAGATAAAAAAAAACATTGTGAAGATGGAACTAGAACACATTACGGCTTCGAACGACAACCTATTCTGTCAAATTAACACTAAAATAGACATTTTACAAGAAACAGTTCAAAGATTTGCAATTGATGATTAAACAAGATGTGACTCAAGGACAAGTAACTGGCAATTCATACAGTGAGAACGTGATATTGAACGATGACCGAACATTTGATTCTACAGTTGACTAACGCAAATATTCCAAGAAGAGAAATGAGAAACTTTAAAGCAAACAATAAGAAGAAGATGGAAAAAGGTTCGTTCTTTACTAATGAAGATGGCAACACTTACAAGGACAGCAACAGAGATACTATAACGTGGTTTAATAATCAAGGACTATCTCATAAGATGTTAAAAGCAACTTTTCCTGAGCAGGTGAAGAAAGTAGAGCAGTTGCTAAAACAAGAAAGAGTGAAAGAGGCATTAGAATTTGCAAAACTTTTGTAAATGCTACAAACTTTCACGTAAGTATACAGGTACGTTGTGTTGACAGAACAATCAGAGTGATCTTCGTGTCACTGTTTCTTTTTTATGTACCTGTGACTATTTAGCGGAACTGTTTCATATTATGGTTAGACTTAAAAAGCAACATTTTAATGTGCAAAAACATTTAATACAAGTCAGTTTAAAACAAGTTCAGTACGAACGACCTTGAACTTGAAATGATTTTTATGTGTAAAGTGAAAACAAGTTAGTTCAAACAAGAACTATATTAAGCAAGTGATATTTTCTTTGTTAAGTAAGTTGTAAGTTGACCAATGTTTTTGTTTATGTTTTACAGTATGTTTAGGCTATTGCTGTACGAAGCAGTTATATTTGTTTCTTTTTGTTTATCATGAGTGTTGATGAGTTCACAACTAAAAAAAAAAGAGAGAGAAAAGAAGTTAATGCTGGACAGAAGCATTATTACACTTTACCAACACAGTTGAGGCTGAAAAGTTTTATATGAAGTGTTACTAGTAATGAACGAAAGTTGTTGTCACTAACGACATATATTATTGAAGCATGTGTTTTGAATATGGAGTGTGTATCAACAAGTTCTTAGTTGCGAATTATATATCAAAACAATGTTTGTATGTGTCAAAGTCAGATACATATAATATGATGAACAAACATATAGCGAACGTCAAGAGGAAATATCATACTTTACAAGTATATGTGTTAAATAGAAATCACGTGTTTTAAGCAGCAAAATCTAATAAATAGATTTTAAAATAATGGAAGCTTTACTTTAATTTACTTATGTCTAAAACGGCTACGACGGTAATAGTTTATAATGCGACTGCTTACATACCCATGGATCATTCCAGACCATTGCAAGACTCCAGTAGCAATTCTTTAGATATTATGCACGTTACCTATAAGGTAAAAAGTATGCATTTGACCAAACCCACCAACACTAAATCACGTGCTACTAGTTTCAAATATGATAAACGTAGCCGTAAGCCATCTGATCCTTCAACTAGAAACCATGTCTTCAGGAAAGGTAATGTATTTCGTAAGCAAATTAAACAGGGGAACTCATCACCCTCTGCTCATATCAAATCCTTGTTTAGACGTGACAAAGATTAGGGGCTTCTCCGCATCGGGACGGGCGTAATCCATAGTGCTTTTACTGCCCATAAAATTCATTTTATTTATTATTATATCAAATCCTACCTCCCAGATCAGTACTTCCTCCCTTAACACCAGGCACATGCGTCAATTTTCTCCAAATGATATGAGTCGAACTACTGGAAAAGATGCTTTGAATATTCCTTCTCACTCTCAATTTCCTGGACTGCTGTCCAGTTATTCTTCATCCTCTGATATAGTGGACAATATACAGTGGTCCAAACTAATTATTTGATATGGGAAAAGAAAATGACATGGACCCTGATGAATGTAAAGGCAGCTAAATCCACAAAACAAATCAAATTATCGGCAAACGTCTCATCTGTCAAAATACAACACAGATTTGAATCGCAGGAAAGTAATGACAATAGTGCTAATCAAGAGCAGAAAGCGCAATCCACTCAAGTTTCCATAACCAACAAACCACCACCAGTATTGCATATGGTGTGCTAAATAAATTTCAATTCTCTCGCACGCTTTCAGCAGATTGTCAGATCAAGACAATAACATCACACACACAATAACATGTGCGGTTCCAAACAGTAAACTACTCAGATTTTGATAAATTGGCAGCCTATTGTACTCACCAGAAATACCAATATGTCACCCTAATACCTAAGAAAGATTGACCCTTTAAGGTCGTGTTACTAAAACTACCAATCAATACTCCCAATAAGGACATCTTCGATGACTTAACTCCCTGTCACAGAGGTTTCCCAAATGTATGGCCGGGATAAGGACTCAAGAGAGAAATTCCCTCATCCTCTATTCTTAGTTACCTTAACTAAGCGTCCAGATAATAATCAAATTTATATTAATAATTATCTATTCAATTACAGAGTCGAAGTAGAACCATATCGACCTCCAGAACTCTTCCTCTGCTTCCAATGCTAGGGGAACTCCCAGAAGACCTAGGGTCCATTAACATGGCTCCCACACCACACCAAATTTTAGAAACATATAGTTAATCATTTTGCACCCGAGTTTTGCGTTTTGCACCACAATAGTTAAAAAGTTATAAGACCTTATATTTTGTGGGCCCTCAGTCATTTTTTTTTCGAAAACAGATAGTGTACCAGTCTGCACTCGTTTTCCACCGCGTTTAGCAGCGCAATGATTAAAGAGTTACTTCTTGAGTCAGTCAAGTTAATTGTAGACCTCTACAGCAAAATTTAAAATTTAGATAGAGACTTATAGTTCAGTGCGGGTAAGCGTGCATTGTTGGTCAAAAACTTGAGAAAGAAAATAAATCAGCTGATTAAAAGATCACTAAAATTGTTAGGTTACCGCACTGGGAGACTTAAGTTGCTCAGCATCGAAATGAATTTCAAATGAACGGCTGCAAGTTGTGCTCTAATTTTGTAAAGAGCTTTGTAAACGTCTTAGGTTGGGCCATTTTAGTAAAAAGTGATTTCGGTTCTTCTTGATTTCGCTAGTTATCTCTAAAATCCACATTCATGCTCCAGCGGAGATTCCAGCCCAAAACTTTGGAGACGCTGGTCTTAAGCCTGAGACAACACGAGCATCGCGGTCGGTTGCTCTTGTTTTAAGATGAAGTAGAAAACAAATAAACAGAAGTAGGATTCATCCAATTGCAAACCGGAGACTTGTAAATGGGCAATTTTATAAACTCGTTGTATCTTTGAATTCAATTTATTTATTGCATTTTAGCATATTTATCTCTGCAGTGGATGGGGAAGATATCTGCCAGGATCTTAGTTAAGTTACAGTTCCCAGCATTCACCTGGTGAAAGGGAGGAAATCTTAGAAAACCTGTCAGGATGGTCGGCCGTGGAATTCGAAGCCGCGTGCCTCCCTTTTACCAATCCAAGTCTGCGCCGTTACCACCTGGATCACGGGAGCTGAGTCCTTGCATCTTTGAGAGAAGATAAAAAGAGGTTCTATTATTTGAGGATAAGCATGGATGGAAAGATTTTATAAATTGTTATTCGCTCTTGGTCATAGTGTAACTCACTAATATATACTTTTTGACTGGCTATATACAACCACAAGAAAGACTGACTGTAACATTATTACATTAGGACAATTATGTCCAACCTACGGCCCGTGGACCAGATCCGACCCGCAACTTTTGCCTTTCCGGCCCGCCACATATGTTGCATTCGTTTACTTTAAAGAAGTTTTTATTTTATTTCTCATTCTTAATCTATGCATGAAATTAGCTTTTGGCAACTGAGAAAAGACAGAATGTAACACATACTAATAACATAAAATTATGTTAAAAATTGTAATTATCAAAAACTATTTCAATTCTTTGGTTTTGGCCTTTTGCTATTTTTACAAACATAGAAGATCGTGCCAAATTTTAATGTGGCACATGGACAAAACAAAATTGGGTATCACTACGATAGAATGTTGTCGACTTACGATAAATATTTATTTCACTATAATATTGGGAGAATTTTACAATGACAACACATAACTCAGAAGTTGTAAGAGAAAATAACAATTCTTGAACTTAATAAACCACTTCCATAATTATATGTTTTAACACAAATTACAAATTTCTTATTTCAAAATATTACTTCCGCGTTTCTGCATTTTGTCTATTTACGTTTTGGACTTATTTACTTGAAATATAAACAATTCAACATTGAACGATTATTTACTTTTGTTGCAAAACACACTACTTAACGACTAAATTACTTTTTACTGTGTGATAATTTCTTTCTAAGGCGCAGCTACCTAATTGAACAATTCAATTGCTAGTGCGCGCGGACAGGTTTAAATACATGCGTTATATTTCTAGAAACAATAGTTTCATCACCTCTGAAATAGACCATGTATCAATTGTTTTATCACGGTGATTTTAAATTACCAGTGCGCGCGCTGTCGTATAGAAATATGTATTTCTTTTTCGCAATAAAAATTCGACCAAAAAAATTACTAGTGCGCTATAGGTCTAACAAGGCAGTATCGCGGAAGGTCATACCGAAACCTACCACATTTGTTTCCCACGTACAGTAATACGAAATTAACCTTCCACACAAAAAAATAGCTGCGGATACAAAGTACAAATAGGTACTATGACAAACATTACCTATGTTTCTTGGTACCTCATAAACGAAGTTGTCTATACTGACGGAAATACGCAAGTTGCGATGCCGTGTA
>JAGDQP010029129.1:0-23595 GCA_022664845.1 Lepisma saccharinum
GGAGGGGTGTCTCAAATAGCGACCTGTCAATCCACGGAGTGAATTTGTGTGTCGTCTATAGAATTCATACAACAAGCACGTGTTTAATAATTAAAATATGCAAATGTGGAGTGAATTTGCGTTGTGTCACTACTCATGTATGCTATTATTCCCTTGTCTACACATTCTTTAAATTTGATAGTCGATTTTTTATATATGTAGAAAGCATGAGCTGAAATAAAAGCATATGGTTATCTGAATTGTATTTAAAATGTTAGTTTTGAAAGAAAGTGTGTTGAAAATGTACTTTGCATTTTATTGCGTGCGATTGTTTAAAATAGTCATTTTAATAAATAAAACACTGTTTGTACTGTTTATTAATAGAAAGTATTGTAAGATATTATTTGAATATCGCTTTCGGATGTATGTTTGTGAGTACATAATATTTATATTTTAAATTAGCGTTACTTTACTATGCAATGCATTGATGTACGAGCTATTGGTATGGTTTCCTATTTTTACAGAAACATTAAAAAGAACGAATTTTTGCACAAATTGCTGCTTTTATTTAGCATTTACAAATAAAAAAAGATCACACTTTCTAAAGACATACTTTTCCTAAACAATTCCTACTAAAAAGTAAAAAAAAAAAAGTGTTTATGCATAAATAAAAACAAGCATGAGACGCACTCTCATATGCAATCACATCATAAATTATTCAATTCTTGCGCCCCATGCTTTTCTTTTAAATCACGCAAAAATAAAATTATTTTTTTATTTTTTAGTACGAATTGTTAAAGAAAAGAAAAGTTTTCTTTCCTTTCCCAAATCAATAGTCCGTATTTTTTTTTTTTTTTTTTTAACTTTGGTGTTCCAACACTTTTCTCAGACTATTGATTTGGGACCCAATTCTAAAATGTTCTGCAATACGTTAAGATCTCTATTGTTGCAGTAGAGCATTTATGGTCAGCATTGAAAAGAAAATTTAAAATATATAATTATATAGAATTTGTATATGAAAATAACAATGGAATATTGTATTGTCACCCAACTTACGTCACTCTTCAAATTTGATCATTCTATGACGTCGGCAAATGACGTTAATTATCGTTGCACGATTTGAGGGCGCCACGAACCATTGAGCAAAATTTAAGTTCACAAAATTGTTAATTACATTTGTGTATAGGGTAGTTCACTACATTCGAATACATAGTAGTATCCCTTAATGGGATTCTGTTGGGTGCAGAATAAGTTTATCAGCGATAGAGTTTATTGTCAGTCAAGAAGTATATTCTTATGAAGGACTATTCGGATTAAGGCGCTGGCTTGAATTCTTGAAATTTAGAAAGTTAACAGATGAAAACGACCTGCCAGATAGCCCTGCAATTCAATTTGTAATATTGCTGACTTCTAATCAATACTTGGAAGACATGCAGTTCTAGTCGTGCTTCCGGCTATCTGACTAAAGTTTTTCAAGGCTTTTCTCAATTTCACTGGCAGAATGCTGGGATCAACCAATGCCTGGCCACTAGGTTTTGTAAACTTTCGATTTACTTCTGATTGGATAATATATATTAACTTTGAAAATACTTTTTCTGCATACTTTCATCTGATCTAGAATAGGTTAGAAATAAAACGATGTAAAATAGTCAAGTGATTTCATATGAAAAAAGAAAAAGCCGACTGAGGTTGCTGTGTTGTCTGAGGCACTATGCCAGCGAAACTCACCTGAGGCAAGGATGTGTGTGCATTTTTACAAGCATTGCACTCATGTAATCGTGATTGGTCTCAGTCAAAGTTACTAAAATGACCCATAAAAAATAAGGTTCACTAAAGTTTACGGAAAAGTATAGAAAATGGCAAAGTTAGGAAATATTGTCTGCTGCTTTCGTGTTCCTGTGTATATTTAGTTTACTTCTTTTTTAGTTTAGCTGGCAGTTCTTATATGCCTGCCTCAAAGATGTGGTTTGTCTTGAAGTCTGAGCCAGTGGTTTCAAGTGACTCATCTAAAAATAAACTGTTTTACGGCAATTAAAAAATGTGATAACTGATTTTTGCATTCTGCACTGCCAATTTCCTTCTGATTAAATTCGTACAACTTGAAATATAAATGTTACACCCGACAAAGAAACAGCTAGTTAATTGAGTACGTCGTTCCAGCTCAAAATTGACAGCCACGCTCTTTTGGGATGTGAAGTTACCGTAGGGAGTTCGTAATAATCCCTGGCGATCCTCATGATTTGCATTGTATTTATCTGGGCTTCGGATCCATATCTCGGGAGTTTGAAAATTGTCCTTCTCTGAACTGGAATTTTAAAGATCTATCCCATCTCCAGGTTTCTAGACACCTTTCAATCTCTAGCAGAATCTCCGTTTGGGAATATTGCTAACAAGCATGAGAGGTGGTATTCACCGGAATTGCTCTATTGTTTTAGTTTATCATTTGCAATAAGGTAAGGTCATATGTGACAACATGTATTGGACATTCGTGTGTAAGAATCAAAGAGAACAGAAGAGATCTTATCAAAACTCATGCGAAAACTGACGACGTTTTCGTCTCTTCAACTACATATCTCGAAGGTCCCGGGTTCGAGTACCGGGAGGGGCATGGGAGTAGATTTTAACAGCTAAAGGCGAAATGTGTCGTAACGATGTCCAAAGTTACTAGACTGGCCCATATAAAAATAAAATTTACCAAAGTTTTTATCGACTACACATCGTGTCTTCTTTCAACAAGGGATCAGGTGATCATAGAAAGGTGAACTAATGGAAAGAGAAGTTTTCGGAAACACGTTCTGCATACTCACAGACAACCAATAAATATACAAACAAGGATACAGCTCGTGTATTTTGTTGACTATTTCTCAAACTAAAATTATGCGCTTTAATGTCGATTTTGCCTTTAGTTACTCCATATATAATAAAAGTTTGTATTTGCAGTTCTGTGGCGCGCTGGCGGCAGCCCAAACGGCATTAAAAATTTATCTTTGTTAACTTTATCTTCTTTGTTGAACTGGCAATTTTGATCTAAGCTTATTACGTTTGATGGACAACGTCTTCTGGTGACAACAGTTCGAGAGATGTGATAGAAAGGAAGCCTTAGCTGCGGAATCATCCTAGCATTCGCTCGGTGAAATTAAAGAAACTCCAGAAAATCCTGTCAGGATAGCCAGCAGTAGGTTTCGAGCTCGCGTGTTTTCCCGGGGCAATCGGTAACATTGAATTCCTTTAGGAAAAACCTCACTCAGTAGGCAACTGCAGAACTCGAATTTCTGAGGGTCGCCAGTGCCGTTCCGAAGTGCGCGATAGACACTAGGGAAGGGAGGCTTGTAAGTTCGTTTCGTGCTGCCTGTTATATTGACGGGAATTGAAGACCTTTCCTCAGCGTCGGCAGATGAATGTCGGTATGGTATGTAGGCCACGACCAGTGACCGATTCTCGGGGCAGACAGTATATATCCAAATAAGCGATAAATATCTTAATTATATTTGTATTTACTGCTAATGAGCTTTGATTTGACTTAGACTTATTAATATCACAAAATTATCAGCCAGTTTTCCTTTTATGTAACATACAGGCTAGACTATAATATAAAAATGTAGGATACAATTTAAAGTTTATAAAAATATAACATTCAAAAGTATTTTCAATTCTTTGGCTAGCTCCAAAATGACTGACTCATTTTGTTCACATGCGTTGCATTCTAGTGACTTAAAGAATTTCGGGAGGGGAGACGCTTCTAAAAGTGTCCAAATTAGTATTCTGTTCTGATGTATATATAATGTGGTTCCACTGAAGGTTTTTAAAGGAGCTCTTTGACATCATTCTTAACGAAATACCTGAAGGGTTGGAGGAATAAATGGGATTAGTCCATTTTTTATAATTTGCAGGAGAGCATTTTAAAGTTGGACTGATCTTTATTCCGCTTGGCTCATTTCATTTTCTTTCAGTTTTTCACGTGGACTGAACCTCGTTATTTTCCATCTGATAATTGTGTTGCAAAGCTTATGTTGCAGTGTTTCATATGGCATTAAAAATACCGAAAATGGACTTATCCCCCTTCATCTACCCAACCCTTCTTTACAAGCTCACAAATCTTTTCTTGTACTGCGTATGCCTGATTTGCTCTCAGGCATTATTAATTCATTGACCAGAAGGATCGTGCTGACAATAGTCAATGAAGGAGCTAAGTGTATAAGTTACAGCATTTTAATAATATTTATCGCTGTAGACGTTTCTTTTATATCTGGGTTGCCAATATATATATATATTGATAAAAAAAAGTGGAGTTTCTATTTTTTTTTTTTAATTTAGGGGATTTAATTTCCGTTTACAAAATTGCCTAGTTGCCAATTATGCGTTAAAAGGGGATTCTTGTAAGCCACTCCTGTATTGAATTTTGACATTTCCTAACTAAACCTAGGATAGACGGTATATAGTTTTAGACATCTTTAATATCAATTTAGTCAATAAAAATAAAACAAAAACGATCACTTGCCGTCGAGAGGTTAGCACGCTCGCTATCTGTACGCGTGGTTACGAGTTCAATTACTGCCGGTGTCCATTGCACAAAGTATTTCGGAGCCCACTTTACCAAACCTGTAGGTCCAGTCCTCAGCGTGTTCCGAAGTTGACGATGTAACTATTCGACCACAGTGGCTGGGTGCTTGGAACTTATCTATAAGAAGTTAACTAAAGTAAGCGAGTTGCACCCTTCGTTCAAATATATTGGTTGATTTAATTTTTCAATATTACAGTCACATAGGAAGGGGGGTTATTTGGTTATTTGTTAATAACTTCTGCAATTTTCTGAGTTATGTCTTGAAACTTGGTGAAATTTAAAATACTGTTTATCCTTTCCGGACATAATCCCATAATAACTTCTATATCCACATATAGAAGGGTAACAAATATAGCTTTTATTGCATACCCATGAACCCCTTAGCATAAACGTTGGTTTTCTCCTTAAACATGCACTTTATTTTATTGGTATTTGTACAGATTTCCAGTATATTACATAAGAGCTAGTAAATGTCCATGTACTATTATTATACAAGAAGTTTGTTAAGGTAGCATATCTTAGAAGATTCAATTTCCGCAAGTAAAAATTATGTGTAATAATTCAATTGCAAATGAGTACAAATTTAGTGTATTCAGCGAGACATGCCCTGGTATAAATTCTACATTCATGTAATGTAAATTAGAGTAATATGTTTGTCAAACGTTATTTTAGAAAGGGAACAGTAGCAGATCTAGGATTTTCATGAGCAGGGGACGCAGGTAGAATAGACCAGGGATATTTTCCCACTGTGTGTTTGCCAAAAATGAATCGTATTTATCTTTATATTGCTTATTTCTATCATTAAACTTGACACTGTTATTCCCCTAAAATTGATATTTATAGAAAACTTAGGTTGGTTAAGAAAAAATCGTGTTTTTGTTTTGTTATTAAAATTATTAAAATAATGCTATAAAGCATTTTTCCTGGAGAGAGCGCGTGGCCACCATGCTCCCTCTCTGAGTTTGCCACTAAATAAATTAGGACATTTCGGTAACTAATCGAAACCTTTTCTTTGTTAAATTGTTCAAATAATGGCAAAAAAAAATCTTTTTCCGTTGAACGGGCGGGGAGTACTCTTAGGCTACGCCTCTGAAGGATAACTAAGAATGCATTTTTGTGCCCTATATCTTTCTAAGATATACAATTATACGTATTTTGCCTGATTGTTTTGTTGTAAGGTTAATTAAAATGATCAGAGGTATGGGGTTCGGATCGCCTTCCCCCCATTGGTATTTATCGGTGTAAATTAAGCATTGGTGTTACTGTTAAGCTATACTTTCGAAGAAAAAAAATAACTGCTAACTAATGAATTAGTAATACAGGAAAATGTTCTTCTAAGATCTTGTTTATGCCATGCTTCGACAAAGTAAGACAATGACTGCCAACACCTTTGTCCTCATTGTCTGAATACAGTATCTCCCTCCCTATTGAACCTCTAAGTAACCAATGGCTACGGATGGATGCAGGATCATTAGGTATTTGTACGGAATATATTCGCTTCTGTTCTACTGCGATGTTGCCAAACCCGTGGACGTCAAATGTTCGTAAAATGTATGGTGTATATTCTTAGAAAGTATACAAAACCGACAGTAGTCCTTCTAGTGGCAGAAGTTCGAACTACGAAATGTATATTATTTTAAAAAAAAATATATCAATTTGGCATCCAGTCGATATTTGTTTTTTATTTTATTCTAGAAGCTTTAATATTATAGTAAAAAATATTATATTTAAACAGTATCCTCCATTATCACAGAGCATTCGAATTTATGCGTCAGAAACAAAAAAAATATATACACATTTACTTTTTGTATGGGGCGACAATTTGACGTCCGATATACGGATGCCAAATGTTCGTGGACGCCAAATGTAATGCTAGAACGACAATGTATGGACGTCAAATATTCGCAAAGTAAATATATATATATATATATATATATATATATATATATATATATATATACCAGGTGATGCAATGACGAGTGACAACTCAAAATAACTTTAAAAAGGAGTAGGCAATAATAAATGTGCGCACAACGACAATGTCACATAAACAGTGTTGCCACACCAAAACAAACTTATATTTTTCTTCAAATATCACTGAAAAAATGATAATTGAAAATAAATCTCCGAAGCAAATTAAGTACAATGATACCAAAATCGATGCTCAGTATCGCCAACTTCGGGAGATATGAAAAGTCAAAGATGGAAAAAGAAGGAATGGATTGTAGCTAAGTGCACAGAATATTAGATCAGAAACATGAACCCGAAATGAAACTAGGATGTAACAAAATTCCAAAAATTAAAGTTCATTACAGCCAGCAGTGTTACCACCCGAGACGCCGAAAGAAAGGGAAATTTACAATAGCTATTTACGCGAAAAGTATCCCCTTGACAAAAGTCACAAAAGTAAACAGAAAGACTCTTCAGGATCTAAAATTGCAACGGAATTTATTTGGAAGCGATAGCTCAAAGCGTTCGTAAGATATAACAAAAGAGGAAAAGCTGGCAACATTGGAGATACATGTTTTATCCCTCAAGCAGCAGCGGACTACACACGAGGTTGCAAGAAGTATGGCGAATATTGGTGTCTAGTCCGATTGCCAGGATGATTGCTTCGCGAGGTACAGCGATGATGGCGGTAATAACCCCTTCTCCTTCTATTCAATCATTTCATTATAAAATATAAACAAAAAGATAGTACGTTACCATTGGATGTGCAAATTACTTAATACATTTGCATGATAAACTGCAACAGGTATAAAGAATAAATAACAAAGCTTTTAGCAAATATGATTTCCAAATACTGTCTCAACGTAGCATCCAGGTTACCTTCATTTCTGTACAAGAGAGCTGTGGTAAGCGCGGAGCACAATGTAGCGTGTTGAACTTCGGAAATTTGATGCTTTGAACAACAGTTGAAGTCCGGTTGGTGGCATTTAATTTTTGTTACTAAACGTGAATCAGTGATAACAAAAATGTTATATTTACGTTTGACGCACGCTTATTGACTTCTGTACATTTTCAATATTTTTTTTAACAGGTTCGAATTTAATTAAGTTTGGTACTTTTCAAAATGCAACTAAATGAACACAGTAAGAAAACAACAATATGATGCAACGTATTAAGAATCATTATTTTAGATTGTATTGAATTTGTTTTACGGCCTTTAGACATCTGAGGCTCAGGCCAATATAGGGTGGGGGAAAAAATTGTGGAAGGTAGATGGACAGGCTTATTTTGTAAGTACCTCTCTGGTATTTACCTGGTCTGGTTGAGGAATAACCTCAGTCAAGATGTTCGGTAGCTGGAATCGATCCCAAAACATCCCCAATGCTTAGCCAATGTTCTACTACTGATTTACGGCAGTTCGGTCCATTATTTTGAAATTCAAACAATGTGTTATATTTTTAGAAGTTAAAATGTGTTTATAGTTACCTTTTCATTTTCCTTATTTTATGAAAATAGGTCATGAGAGATTAACAATGTGCAAGTTTGAGACGTCGAAAAAAAAGATGCGCTGCCAAGTATCATATCATCTACCTGGAAAAATCTGATTGTACCTTATTATAGCTGGAATTGAGATGAATTGAAATTTGTTTATAGCGTGTATGCATCTAAGGCTCAGACCGGACTAGGGGAGGGAAGAGGATTCGGGTAGGTGTCGGCCAGGGCATATGTTGATGGTGCCATCAACACATTAGTCTGGTATGAGTGAGGAAAACTTTGGAAAATACTCAGTGAGGATGGTCGGCTACTGTGTTCGAACCCAGGTCCTCTCGAATGCTACGCAAACGCTGAAAAGGTCTTCAATTGTTATGAAAAGGAAAAAAGTGATCTCTTTTTCGTTTCCAAGAAAAAAGTAATACTAACATACTGTACTTTACAATATTGGGGACAGTCCATCTGAAATAGTCCAGCTTGGATGAATTGACATTGACATGAGAATATTGACAATGGATGCTCGACCGCTTTCAAATAAATTTATTGTTTAACATTTTTAGCTTCTATATAAGAATAGTTCAAAACGGGTAACCTTATATTTTTACTCAAACCGATTAATTTGTAGCGGCCATCTTTGTGAATTCTGAATTCTTTTTATTAATGGCTTTTAGCCATGTAAGGTTCAGGTCGGGATAGGGGAGGAAAACGGATGCGGCATTGTATCGGCTAGGTCCTACGTTGAAGGTACAATAACGGCATATCCCTGGTGTGACTGAGGAAACATCTTGGAAAAACCTCGATCAGGATGGTCGGCAACTGGGATTGAACCCACGACCGACCTTCGGAATGTTAAGCCAACGCTCTATTACCGAGTCGCGGTGCCTCCATGGTTCCATTATGGTAATGCAGCACAGGTCGAAATTTGCGTTTGCAGACGCTTACAAAAAATATAATATCTGCGGACTGGTTTACCATAGGACTTGCAAACAAAAATCATTGTTGTCTTTGAAGTCTCCTTGATAATTTTAGTCCTCTGCATGAAAAACTTAAAATGTATTCGAACTGGTCAAAATGATAACCAAATGTCCTTGCCGAAATAGAAACAATGTTGGTTCTTTAGGACGTGTTGTTTTTTTCGCCCGGAAAGGATTCACTGTCGAAGTTGTTTTCTTGTACAGTATTACATAAAAAAAATGTATTGGAAACAGATACAGTACTTATTTTCCGCATTGCTCTCTCGGTACATCGTATACAGTACTGGGTTCGACCCCAGCGACCGACCATCCTTACTGAGGCTACATCAGGGTCTTTTCCTCAGTCATACCAGACAAATACCTTAATGAATCTTCAACATAGACCCTGGCCTACACCTCCCCGAATCCTTTCCCCTTTCCCATTACGGCCTAAGCCGTAGGTGCCTAAAGGTCGTAAACAAAATTCAATTCAGGCTAGAATAAGGTACAATCAGTTTTTTTTTTTCAGGGAGGATGCTGTTAAAAATCACAAATTTCGGAAATGTTTAAATTTTAAGCAGCTTTCACATTAACAACAATGAGACCCCAAACTTTTTTCATATCCCATAGTTTATTTCTACCATGAACTTTCAATTTCGCATTAACTTTGAAGTGTTGCTGCTTAGCTGCAAATTATGCCACAATTGTATCTTTTATGGTGTTTAGTGACTTTAGACCGTATACCATGGGGAAGAGAGGTCTTTTCCCAGTATACCTGTACAATACACTTTTTTTTACGATTCTTCTTTATCCATATAATTTTAATGAAATTCCTTGATACTGTAGAGTAGGTAACAGCAGCAGTAGCACAAAAACGGCTTTCAGTCCAATATGTATTGACACTCAACAAAACAAAGCCACAATATCCCGCCAGGGATTCCTTCAACATTTTCAGATTCCACATATGTCAAAAGAAGAATAAGAAGATGGGTTGTAGAGTCAAACTTGGGAAGGTGTAATTGGAGTTTTGCAGCATATCTATCGATTTTGACCGTAAAAATTAAAGTTGGGGATCACCATATTTAGGAAGCGACAGCCCCAGTGTGCCCCAGTAAAATGTCTGGTGTAGTAAAAAGTAATCCATTATTTTTGCATGCCATTGAAGGCTTGACTTACCATAGTTAGAATGATCCTATTTAGGTCACATATGCGCCGTTTTGTTCGATAACGTGTTGCCATTTGGAAGGTAATATCATGATGCCTCACTCATAGAAGCCCTTGTCCCTATTGCCAAAAAATTGAGACAGTCGATGTTCACAAGCCTCTCTTGACGCGAATTTTGCACCAGCAAACGTGTTCGCCATGGACAGAAATAGATGGTAAGCACTCAGTGCCAGGTCCGGACTATAAAGTGGATGCATAAGAACCTCCCAACCAAGCTCCCGGAGCTTCTGGCGAGTCACTATCGATGTGTGTGGCCTCGCGTTGTCCTGGTGGAACACAATGCCTCTCCTATTGGCCAAAGCTGGGCGCTTCTGGGCGATTGCTGCCTTCAGACGGTCCAATTGTTGACAGTATAGTTCCGAGTTAAGGGTTTGGCCGTAGGGGAGCAGCTCATAGTAGATAATTCCCTGCCAATCCCACCAAACACACAGCAAAACCTTCCTGGCCGTCAATCTTGGCTTGGGCACCGTTTGCGCCGGCGCACGGCGCTTCGACTACGACCGTTTTCACGCGACGTTGTCGTAAGTGATCCACTTTTCATCAAAAGTCACCAACCGCTTCAGAAATGGGTCGCTTTTGTTGCGATTTAGCAGCGATTCGCAGATGGAAATTCGGTCCATGAGGTTTTTTGCGTTAACTCATGTGGCACCCATACATCAAGCTTCTTTTTGTATCCAGCCTTATGCAAATGGTTCCACACGGTTTTTTGTGCAATGTTTAGCTCTTGGGCAATCGAAACAGTGCTTACATGACGGTCGGACGCAACAATGTCCATGCTTTTATCGACATGTTCGACACTTGGCCTTCCAGTGCGTGGTACATCTTTGACGTCAAAATTACCGGCACGGAATCGACGAAACCAAAATTGGGCGTTATTGGCTGTTACAGTATCAGGACCATAGACACTATTCACATTTACAGCCGCCTGGCTTGCGTTTTCGCCTTTATCAAAGAAAAACTGTAAAATATAGCGTGTTTTCTCTTTGCTAGTGTCCATTTTGACGCGCGCTCACACAACACTGAGTCAACTCATCACAACTATCTGAACAGTGTTTGTAATACGCAATCTCATTGTTCGAACGCCATCTCGTTGAACTCGATCGGACTTATACAACGCGAGATACAGATCACTGAAGCCATCTATTGGCAAAATAATGGATTATTTTTCACTACACCAGATATATGAGCAGTCATCAGCTAATATGGAGTAGTATCATTGTATTAAAACACAAAGGTGGGGTGGTGTTGTTTTACGAAGCTATAACATCCTGAAAATATGCCTTGTTCGGGATTTTATAAAAGGAGTCCGCGATCTTCAACTTTAGGGGTTGATAATTGGCAGGATATTTTTCCCGTGGGGTCAAACTTGCACATTGATAATTTCTCGTGATATATTTTCATAAAATAATGAAAATAAAAATATAACTATAGACACATGTTAACTTCTAAAAAAAAATAACACATTGTTTGAATTTCAAAGTAATGGACCGAGCTACCGTGAATCAGTAGTATAGCGTTGGCTTAGCATTCGGCAGATTCTGGGCTCTATTCCAGGTGCCGACCATCCTGACTGAGGTTTTTACTCAACCGCACCAGGAAAATACTAGGGAGATACTTACAAAATAAGCCCTGCCAATCTACCTTCCACAAATCTTTCCCCTACCCTTTCTTGGCCTGAACCTCAGATGTCTAACGACCGTAAATTAAATTCAATTCAGTCTAAAATAATGGTTCTTAATACATTGCATCATATTGTTGTTATCTTACTTTGTTCATTTAGTTGAATTTTGAACAGTACCAAACTAAATTAAATTCGGATCTGTTTAAAATATTTTGTTGAAATGTACAGAAGTCAAAGCATGCGTCTAACGTAAATTGAATATTTTTGTTATCACTGATTCACGTTTAGTTAAAAGAAATGATACCAGCAGGATTCGAACTGTTGCTCAAAGTATACAAGATCCAAAGTCCAACAAGCTACCGTCTGTGGTCTTTTACTGAAGTGAAGGTGATCTGGATGCTTTTTGAGACAGTATTTGAGAACCATAGTTGCTAAAAGCTTCATTATTTTATTCTTTATACCTATTGCAGTTTATCATGCAAATGTATTAAGTAACTTGCACATGCAATGGTAACGTACTATCTTTTTGTTTATATTTTATAATGAAATTATCGAATAGGAGGAGAAGGGGTTATTAACGCCCTCATCGCTGTACCTCGCGAAGCGATCATCCTGGCAATGGGGCTGGACACCAATATTCGCCATCCTCCTTGTAAAACCGTGTGTAGTCCACTGCAGCTTGAGGGATAAAAAAAGTCCCTCCAATGTTGCCAGTTTTCCCATCTCTCGGTATATCTTGTGAACGCCTTGCGATATCGCTTCAAAATAAATTCCGTTACATTTTTAGATCCTCTAAGAGTCTTCCTGTTTATTTTTGCGGCTTTTGTCAAGGGAACACTTTTTGCGTAAATAGCGATTGTACATTTCCCTTTCTTTCGGTGTCTCGGGTGGTAACACTGCTAGCTGTAATTAACTTTAATTTTGGCATTTTGTTACATAATAGTAATAAGGTACTGGGTTGCTTACTCTAATTATCTGTTAACGGTGCCGAAAACCATTATAACGGACTGAGTTCGGGGGTCGTTATAAGTGATAGGAGGGCGTATGCGAGAGGTTTAGTGTATCCTAAGACATTGCTCTTCACGGGAGGAATCCATGTAACAGGCATGGTACATAAATACAAGGCGATGGACACTTTCTTATACCGACTTGGTTGTTCACGAGAAAACTGAATAACAATTAATAATACTTTTTGTAGGACTTTGTTAAGTATTTGAATTACATAATTAAACATAGGAATCAATACACACCTGGGGACGCCGTTATGAATCATGAGTCATGTTGAATCTAATTGACAAATACATATCATTTAAATTATGTTGAAGCAAGATAAAACACATTTTGAATAATTACACTGTGCTGAGTTAAGTTACAGTGTGCTCCAAGTATCAAATTACTTCGAGACAATAACAATACCATTTTAGACAATTTTCAGAGATAACAACGTACCTGTAATTTTAAGGTTGAATTTAAAGTTGATGGAGGATGAGATGATGCACTTTATAAAATAAACTGTCACTTTCACTAATTTTGGATTAACCGTGTTTAAACGAGTACAGAAGTATTCTAAGTTCAAATACGAAGATAGTTCTAAGATGAATTTTAACAATAGTTGTAAGATGTATTTTTCTTATCTGATGTCTGATCTGTACAAGTTCTTAAAAGCGTCTCAGCTCTAACAGGTCTCGATCGTTGGTTTTACACTTAAATTTATATGTTTGTTTTCGAAAGAAGGAAGGGATAATGTTTGATTCTGGTGGGAGAATTTACACTTATTCAAGGTTGGATTTATTCATTTTCTTGGAGAGTATCAAATCACAGTCGTTGAAGGTGACGTCCCGTTGGTTTCCTGGAAATGACCTTATTTGGTGTCCTTATTATATGTTGTCTGCAAATCACGTGGGATTTAATATTGTATTTCATAGTTCTTATGAGTCAAGGTTAAATCGTGGTATCACACGGTAGTTCATATTTTTTTTAATGTATTTGAGAAAGGAAATGATATCACTATCCCATCCTGTACGTTGCTATGTCATAATGGATAATTGGAGCTTGGATACATTAAACGAAATGCCATGATTCATAAAGGTCGTGACAAATCTTAAATTAATGCAATAGAAATATTATAAACTATACAAAATGAAATACATTGTTGACCAAAAATAATAAGAAAATTGAAATTAAAATTATGAAAATGTAGGCGTACAACACTACACGTGCTCTGAAATTAGAATCTGCGGCTGCATCTAAAGTTGCAGATGGAGATTCTAAGTAAGCTACTACATTGTAACAAAGAATGAACAATAAGAATACATAATAAAACATAAATAATTATACATAATAAAATCGGGTTGAAGAAAATTACACATGATGCACTGAATAACCAGATTATTTCCTATGAGAAGGAACATATAATGTAAAAGAAAATCATAGTGGTCGTAAAGTAGTGTCCTTTAAATATGCGAGAAAAAATCATGAAATTTAATGGATATATACGAATATTTTTTTTAAATAGTTCAATAATAATAATTGAAGAATTAAGTTGAAGGAATGTATTCAACCAAAGTTCATAGTTTACTTTCATTGTGAGAAAACAATTGAGAATTAAAATTTAAGTAATTATAGTTGAAAGTCATTATAAAGGTTTCTCTTGAATATGTCGCTGAACATATAATAAAAACAAATTCATTCACGTCATTGGACGTAGATTATTTACTGAATGTTCACTTGTATGGTTTGTTCATAAGTTTTGAAGCGTCTATAAACTATGACTTAGAAGATTTGCACTAGACAGGAAGCGTTCGGTGACTTGTCAGTTTCGAGGAATTGTTTATCACTTTTCACATAAATGGGGAATTGTGTCGAACTGGGACGTTCACTGTGGGAGTGGGGGGATTGAGTAGATGAAGTCAGTGGGGAATTACACTTGGGAGGGATGAATCGCTGAAGGATGTCATCTCTGGTGAAGTTTCTTGTAGAAGAGACCATTGTAAGTGAGATGGAAATGTCGTCGGAAGATCTTACTGCAAGCTGATGGTGTTGTAGGTGGTGATATCCTGATGTAGTGTTCATAGAGAGAATGGCTGGTTGCTGCAGTAGTCGTATTTGTTGGATGGAGAATGTAGATTTCTGCTGCTGGAGTTGAAATTGAAGATGGCGTTGGCTGCAGATGTTAACTAGATGACACTTCGTGTTTTTGCAGTGTGGAATTATCCGGTAAATTCTCAGTCGGTAGTGCATATCGGAGGGTTGAAATATAGAACTTAGTTGGAGGGATAAATGATTTAATAATGATAAATAAACAAATAATTAAAACAAAATGGAGTAAATGGGAAACAAGTAAATATATGAACTTAAATGAGCTAGGGAAATAGTAAGAAATGAAACAAATGACTAAGCTATACGTTGCTAACTCTAAAAAAATATGGTAGGTATTAAGTAATCTAGTATATAAAACAAAACTATAGTAATCTAGTATAGTGCTATATAAAACAAAAAAAATAATTGCTAAATAAAACATGAACATGAAATGAACACTAGTTTCATTTCGTGTTCATGTTTCTGATCTAATATTCTGTGCACTTAGGTACAATCCATTCCTTCTTTTTAAAACTTTGACTTTTCATATCTGCCGACGTTGGCGACACTGAGAATCGATTTTGGTATCATTGTACTTATTTTGCTTCGCAGATTTATTTTCAATTATCAGTTTTTGTAGTGACTTTTGAAAATATATAATTTGTTTCTTTTATGGTTGTATGCTTTATTTTCTACTCCTTTTTCCAAGTTATTAGTTACATATATATTTCCAAGTTATTTTGAGCTGTCACTCGTCAATGCCTCACCCGGTATATATATATATATGTTGAGCGGACAGGTGCGGGACTACTGTTAGGGTAATAACATATTGCGAACTGACACCTGTCCACCTGATCCATTTTGTTTACTACTACTTTTTTCTACCGCTTTTACCATCTTTATATATATGCGTATGAATAATTGTGATTATCTAATTATATTCCTAGGCGAAAATGCTATGACATCTCACCTTTCTCCAGTTGATCTTTTTCTGGCGACTTCTGGTAGCCCATGAAAACTCGTTGCTAATATTAATTTACGAATGCGCCACATCATTAATATCTGGTAAATCTGTCAGATCTCAACATGTCGTAATTAAACCTGAAAATGCAAACATGCAACAAAATATTGATTAAATTCACAGTTTTAAATTTCAAATTATATGCGCGAGTTTATAGTCCAGCTCATTCTAAAGGGTATTGTTTTGATGGCTATTGATCCTGCCAGTTATAGGCAATTCTTATCTTGATGACGTAAATTAACAGCTCTAACTGACAGTTGATATCTTAACTAGATGTTCCGAATCTACATCGTTAAGAACAAACAAAGCCTGGAAATAAAAAATAAAGGAGTCCGTTCTTCGTTTCATCCAAGGAAAGTTACCGGATAACACTTATAAGCCCTTCACACATTTCAAAAGCACCAAAACAGATCGCATATAAGCTTTCCGATAGTAAGTTTACACAATTAATCTGCTAATGGAATTCACATCTGTCCAAAATGACATGAGATATTGAAAAGTAAACCTATTAATGCTTCAAAGCGCTATTTTGAGTAAACGTTGTAGAGAAGTAGGGTCTATCCATTAACCACTAGAAATCGTTATTAAAAGTGCTTTCATCCATAAAGACGGATGCAGTCGCCAAAAGTTTAGTTAATGAGAATAAGCATTTATACTGTGGTCTAAGTAGGAGAAATTAACGTTTATTTATAAAATGTTTGCAATAATGGAAATCAAATACGCATTATTATTGGGTGAATGTGTTATCACAGAGATAAGTTTGTAATGGCTGCCATATTCAAGTCGACCATCTTGAATCTTGGTAGGTTTTCTTAGACAAGAAGAGGTTCATGTAACATATCAATCCGTGTAGAATTTTACCAGAAATACACTGTTCAAGTCAGTTTTGCCACAAATTTATTGTTTTATAGAAATAATGGGAACTGACAATAGCGTGTGTAGTTGATTTAAAAGTCAGAAACACGCTGTTATTTTTAAACCAATGCATGAAATGTAAAATCAATACACATGTAATTACAATTGGGAAAAACATATACAGTACTCATTACTTGCGCATTGTGTTTTCATTTCTTACAGAAAATTTCGGGATTAGTAAATCATCTAGTTACGGTATAGTCACCTCTCATTAACGTTGTCAAGAACGTATGCCGAATCTGACTTCAACAATGTATTTATGGTAACATTCTTTCCGGATTGATATGTTACATAAGATCCTTCCTGTTTAAAAAATCGACCGAGATTCAATATGGCCGACTTCATGATTGCTGCCATGACAAACGTTCCCTGTAAAAGATAGCACACTCACCCAATATTCATTAATGTGTATTTGTTTCCTATTATTACAAACATTATATTAATGAACGTGCTTTTTTCTACTTAGATCACACTATAAATTATTATCATATGAACCAAACTTTTGCCACTCCGTCCGTCTTTATGGATGAAAGCACTTTTAATCGCGTGTTCTGGTTGTTTCTTGATGCACCTTACTCCTCTACCAAGTTTGGTAAAAAGTATGTTAGGATCATCGTTAGATCTACCTTTAAGACTGCAACAGATTCGAGGAGTAGACCAATGATTACTTCGGGGGAAAAGGCAAATGCAGTTGATTGTATCTGGCAAAATATGAAATTGCTAGAACTTCAGCAAGGACGGTCGACAGCACAATATAAACCTAAGTACATCTCCAATGATGAGCTGAAGTCCGTGTTTGTAACAACGAAAGCTCAGCTTGAAGTCAATGTGTTATTTCTCGCTGAAAACCAAAAACAAATGTTAAAGATGAACTATGGATATTTTTCAACTAGAAATAGACGACGTCTTAAGCCGAATTTGCCAAGATATTTTAGATATACTCGAAACGAGTAATATATACCGTATTTATTTGTAACATACAATACGTGTTTGAACACTGAACATTTAGTCGACTTACATACCAGATAGTTATATTTCAATACAGCAAAATAACAGGTTAACATCGCTATTTTAACCAACCGGCAATTGTTTATTTGTAGACTTCATTTATAATATTCCTTATAAATGCTCCTTAGCCAACAGAGTGAAGTTTCTTAAATTAAGCACCAATTCCACTTAATCAATCAAGGAGATCGAGAAGCATAATAATATTTGATACAATGTTTCAGATCAAGGGCGACAAGGGAGAATGATCTATATTTTATCAAAAATGATCCATGTACAATGAAGCTTGAAAATAGAGGCGTATTTCATACTTATCACAAGTTTTATTTCAGTATCTTTAGATCACAAAGTAGTGCAGTTTTAAGCTTCCACTGTATTAGGAACAATCTAAATAAAATAATGTGTACCCAAAATGTTCCCTTAGAAATTTAGGACACACATATCTTTTCCATTATATTACTCTTATATCGAACCAGGACCAGTAAACCGGTACTACATATGATGGTAGACGTAAGGGAACAGCCTCGGAGAACCTTATTCCTCTGATGATGAAAGTAGCTGGCAACTTTCAGTCCTGCTGGCTCACCGGTGTATCCTGCAGGGAGACAGAGGGTCATAATGCCATGGTCTGGACTCTAGACGTCAAGGACACCGTCAATGCAACTAGAATTGACCTATACTGTCAGTCACTTGCAGAAGAAGATGAAAAATGAACTTAACAGGATCATAGGAGTATCAGAGGTGTGGAGGAAGAATGAAGAACAGCTGGAACTACACGCAGGGCACACGTTTTAGTTCAAAGCAACAGAAAATGAAAACTGGCAGGCATTGGCTTTACATTTAATAAAGACATGAAGACATGGATCAGGGAAATTGAAGGGATGTTTAGATAGAATCCCACAAATAATAATAAACAAGAGACAGAGCATAGAAGTTTGCTCGAACAACGTCAAATCCGGAATAGGAAGTCAAATACCTATACGAGGAGATATAGAAGATTTTGGAGTAGTTATCCAACCAAAATGACAGTACAAAAGTGCTTCAAAACATAGCATGACAGGACATTCCTCCATTTTTAGCAACACAGGGTGACTTGTTGAACATAACTTAGATAAGCACGAGATAGATAGACAGAAATTATATTCACGTTAAATTCGAAAAGTAATGCAAGAAACGGGAAAAATGGTCACCATGCACGAGAGCAACAAAACGCAGCTTGCTAAAACACACACACATAAAGAGAGAGTGAGAACATAGAGGAAGAAATTAAAAAAGAGCGAAAGGAGGATAAATAAGGAAAGAGGGAACGAAAAATAGCGCAAGGCATGGAAATTAATTAAATCTTAACGTTTAAGAAAACAGTCTGCGTCTTTCTCCCTTGCTCCTCTATTTGTCTTAAGTGCTTCTCCCTTTACGGAATAAATCTCTTTCAATAGCAATGGTGATCCATTTGCAGCTCATAATTCATTGAAGAAAAAACTATGCAACGCAGGCTGGAAATCGAACCAACATCCTTGAGAATGAGAGTCACGCGCTGACTACTTAGCTACATACATCATGTAAATGACAGCCATTTACATGATGCTGTCAGCGAATTACGCCGTATACCTTCTTATTAATCTTACTCATTAGCGTATACTTTGTGTTAGGATGCGTATACCATTTACTTTCGTTTCGTTTACCACACAAATGGTCAGAAACCTCACACACATGGTCAGAAAACCTACTCATCCTGTTTTATGGTCTATGTAAAGCCCGGAGCCCGGTCCTTTCTTACACATTTGCTATTAAATATTCATAATTTGTAGGATCTCTATTTGGGTAGTTTTACCCTCCTATCTTTCATCTCTTATTCTTTTCCTTCCATGTTTATCTCCCTTTTCTTTTCCTTGCTGGCAGGCCTAATTAAGTTATATTTCCTCTCTGTATGTATAAGTCGTCCGGATGTACCGTGCTCTGAAAATGTTGTTAATTTCCCATTTTCCATTGTATGCGGCACTCTCTCAGCTATAAGAGCCCTGCAGTCATGTGGGTCATAAATGGAATTGGGTTCTTTTTTTATATTGTTTCAAAATGTTTATATCTATTATTGTCAGTAATGGTATCGATTACTTTGTCATTAATAGGGCTCATCCCATTAACTGTCTTCGGCTCTTTTGGTTTCCAATATAATTTCCCCTTCGAAAGGGCACCAATACTGGATATTATTTGGAAGGTTCTGGGTTCGTTCTATTTCTTTCGTTATTAATATTACTAGCAATATTATTAGGTTCCTATTCCCGTATGGTTGTTTTGCATTGTTATTTTGGCCTCTTGTGGTCATGTAGACCTGTATTTCGTTCAGGCAGAGGTTGTGTTGTCATTAATTATTTTTTTTATAATAACTTATTCATAATAATTATTTATGTAATGTTCGTAAAAGAGTTTTGTTCTTTGTTTTAGTAAATTGATTTTGGTCAGTCGTTCCATATTGCTGTGATTGCCGTTAGTTTGTTTAAGGTAATCTTGGTGGTCATGTCGTTGGTTTCATTATTATTAATATTCTGTAATATCACTGCTAGTGACAGTGTTGGTGTTTTTCTTTTAGAAGGGTCCTGTAATTTATTTTTCGTGAATAGTATGGAGATGTGCTTCCATTTGCTACTGACAGTTTTTTCGGTACCGACCTGGCGTTTTTTTCGTTCGGTCTTAGATTTTTGTTTCTTTGTTTTGTTTGTATGTTCAGTCTTGAGTAGAATGTGTTATATATTTTAATAATTCCATTCAATGCTTCCTATTATAAGTCTGTGGTTGTTTTTTGGGGGATGGTTTGTTCTAATTCTTTGGGTTTCTGTTTTACAGGGTTTTTACCTGTGAGAAGGTTGCCTTAATCAGCGTTTGTCTCAGATTGTAGGGTTTCCTTCAATGTGTCGTTGGTGTTTGCTGTATCATTCTGGTCAGATCGTTCTGAGCGTTTTTTTTTTCATTTGGGGATTCTGACCGTTTGTGTGGGGGATCTGATCATTTGTGCTGGATTTCTGACTGTTTTCGCTTTTGGGTGTTCTGACTGTTTATGTGGGGTTTCTGAACATTGTGTGGGTTTTCTGACCATGTGTGTGGAGATTCTAACCATGTGGTGGGCTTTCTGATAATCGTGTGGGGGTTCTGATCGTTTTTACTTTTCGGGATTCTGACAGTTGGTGGTTCTGACCTAGACCCCACACATGTAGGATAACTGCAAATTCGAAATCTCCATTTGCAAGCTCCGATCGCGGGTAATTTGTTAAGGCGTCAGCCTGTTGATTGAAAGGACCCGGTTTCAAATTTCGAAGGGTACGAATATTTTGTTTTTCAAAATATATTTTTATTTGTCCATATTTATTATTAATAATTGCTTTTATGCATATTTCGTAGATTATCCTAGATTATCGGCCATGGGTTAGGATAGGTTAGGTAACGTCAGATCCGGTTTTGTATCTTTACACTTATGTTTCTTTCTTTAAAAATACAAATCTATCTGTTCGTGCGAATTACCTAATCTCCATTAACCCACGGACACTTAAAATACCAGAGATCATATATTAATAATAAATCTAATCACATCATGACACATTTCGAAAAAAACGAAATCAATACAAGAACACAGGAATCATTTTTCGAAGGGTTCTACAAAAGCTGTTATGAGGGAAACATTTAACGTAAATTTTATAACTAACCTGAGTTATTAAATTATACTTTAATTATCTCTGGGAGTCTGCATAATAATATTCATTTTATCGTGTTTTTATAAATACGAGGAATGTGGCAATGAGATTTTGTGCTCATCCAGAAAAAGCTGCAAATGCACCTAGATTATACTTGGATCTAACAAAACGCATTGGCATCATTATCATGGATATGTCCAATGGTCGACACATTAACAAGTTTGAAAGGCGCGAAATTGTAAACGATCACTCAGTGGATCCGGGGCTCTTGGTTAAAAATATTGAAACTATAATGGAGAATTTGAGGATTTGCGAAAATAAAAACGTACACAAGTTACTCTTGGGATGTTGGGAGGTAGTTGCAAATCTTTGGATGATATTTTTAAAGAATATGGATGCCGAGGATTAAGATAAAATAAAAATAATAAATACAGGTAACATAGCGCTTCGCATTAGAATGTGTAAAATGGCAGATTCCTAGCACTAAACCAATCCCAAGAAGTGGTTTTAATTAGATATTGTCAGTTTTACTCGCTACTTTACGAATTAGTTATAGATATTTTGTGAAAGTAAATATTTGAGCAGGTAATAATATGGCTAATATTTATATTGTTTTTAACAAATAATGAGAACCATTCTAATGATGTTTTTAGGTGGCATTAAAATCAGGATAATGAACATTGAGCTTAAAACCGTAACTGTGCTACTTACCCAGTCTGTAAGTAGACAATGTGATGTTGTAAACTGTAGGGGTACTTCCTAAATTGACTAGAATTCTTATTGTTATGCTCTGTTTTCTTATCACATAACAGCATGATTCACAGGCAAAGCTCTATATATTTTTTATAAAATACTCTTATGAAAGGAAGCATTTCCTGTAAACAAATTATCTTGTCAGTAAATTGTAATGTTGATGCTTAGTGAATAATGTGTTTTTTTATGATGTGCATGTTTAACTGAAATCATTATTCATTTCCATATGGTACAATATAATTTCCTTTCAGGAGCTGGTAACTGAGAAGCCTTCAAAGCATTCTGTACATTTCATGTATGTTATTTAACGTTTATTATTGTTCCAATTGTGACAGCTGTAATATATTACGCGATTTCACCTCCTAGCGCAATAGTTAGATCAAACTATATATTACGTAATACTTTTATGCTAGAGTGGTCCGATTTTTGAAACAAAAAATGAGACACATTATCAATTTAATCATTGAATGACAGTAATCGAATTTCCGGAACGCCACAGAACTTTTTTCTAAAAAGAACTTTTGAGTAAACAGTAATTTTGCGTATGCCCACCGCTAACAAGGGGCTGTGCCCCCCCGCGCCTGACGCCGCCCAGCTCCCTTCGGATGCACCCTGACCCTCCCCCCTTGCACAGCTCTAGTGGGTTTATATACATGCTAGTTTTTAGTGGCATATTTTAAAATTGTAAATCACAACTTTTATTAAATTTCCTTTTGTGTATTTACGTAAAAAATGAAAAAAACTTTAGTTTTCTTTTAAACTAAATATGTAAAAAGTCAACGGTAAGGTTTGAATCCCGGACCTTTAGATCAGTTTTCAAACGTCTTGACCCCAAGACCAAACTGCAGCTACCGCTTCTAGCTGTAATTTATCGTTCAGGATAAGCAAGAGTGGACTATTCGTACGAGAAGTGTCTCCCTTGGCTGCCCAGCCCTGCGACAAGAGGTAAAAAAAAAAATCTTGCCTTCCTGTCGCTAGTCGCAAGTTATACTAATTCAAAATGAAACAACTATACGCTTCCCTCTACGCACCGCTTTATACTTTCCTGATTTAAGTGTTTTTTGATATACTGTATCTTCTCCACCAGTAAATCCAAGCTCCGATAATTACATAGAATACTTTTACAACATTTTTGGTAGGAACTAAACTACCTTTGTCCATATCTCTACTGCACACCTAACAGGATACAGGTAAATAGGTTAATCTAAAATATTGTTTTAAACTTCTTTTTCACAGACGGGAATAACTAACTCTTATTTAGATACGTGTTCATACACTGATATTTTTAACTGCTATTGTTAACAGATGTTTACATGTAGCTACTATTGCTATCACTGTTACGGAATAAAAGCAGTTTTCCA